>JANHFR010007902.1:0-11152 GCA_032468015.1 Mimophis mahfalensis | reverse complement strand
AAAGGAAGTGGACAACCACTAAAGTATGTAGCAGTTGGAGAAATGGGATTTTCCAAGAAAGACTCACTGCTGTGCTCATGAGAAGGGGTAATTTTCTAGAAGTGCAGAACTCGGAGTTTTCTCAAGGAATCTGTTTTAAATCCCCCTTAAACAGCCTTGTCCAACTTCCTCCCCTTCCAGTGGCTTGGCCTGCAGGGTTCTTGGAGGCCTTTCTGGCTGGGGAGCATCAGGGTTGTAGTCCAATACCTCCCGAGGTCATCAAATGGGACGCTGCTACCATTACTCCAGCCACCGTCCATGGAGCTGGTGTCCCTCCATGGTACTTCTTGCCTTCCCGGTCTTTCTGTTCCCTCCACATTCAAGCATCTCAACCCCGCTGTCCACACGAGGCATTTCCTTCACCAGGACAAATGGTTATTCTTGCCAGGGTCTCATCTCACTCCATGATGGGGATTATGGGTTTGCTTTGAACTGTCTTGGCTTGCACTACTGAAGCCCTGGAGTCCTCCGTTGGTTGGGATCTTGATGTTCAAAGAGGCGATGGATAAAGTGGGGAGGGGGATTATGGCCATCCTGGGTCAGTCTCTTGCTTGGCCTGCCAGCAGTCTTTATTTCTGGGCAGGGGCTGTGTAGCTGTCCCCCATTCTGACTCACTGGGAACCCAAAGGCAGGCAGGGATTCTTGGGAATTTACAGTATACCAGGATTTAATGTAAGTTTTCATGTGGAGCAAAAGCAAATGGGGACGAGAAGGGAATGCCAGAGTTTTAAATAAGTCTCCCGGTTCTTAGAGCTATTTTACAAACTGTTATCGCCTAGATTTCACTCAGCGCGATGGCCTGAATTGGCCGCCGATGGAGCAGTAGCAGTTGGATTAAGTGTCAGCGAATTCGGTGGGATCGAATCTGAGCCAGGGTGTTTTGGGCTGCCGCCTAGGAATGCCTTTAACCCCATCTGCAAACTCTTACTTGTGAATGGAGCCCGTTGCGAACTCAAAAGCAGGGCGGCCTTTTTAAAAGGAAGAGACCACTTTGCGAATGTGGGAAAGTGTACATCGTTTCGGGCTGGCTCAGATCAACTTCACACAGCTATTTCCAAGTTGACTTTTCCCAGGGATTTTGACAGGCTGCTGAATCCGTCTGGGAGCTGCGCTCCGTGCCGTTCCTGAGAATCTCTGAGCCAAACCAGGACAGGGAATCCTTGGCTCATACGGCAACTCTGGGTTATTTGT
The DNA here is from genome assembly GCA_032468015.1 of Mimophis mahfalensis. Classification (NCBI taxonomy): domain Eukaryota; kingdom Metazoa; phylum Chordata; class Lepidosauria; order Squamata; genus Mimophis; species Mimophis mahfalensis. The sequence goes on along the minus strand of JANHFR010007902.1, from coordinate 9,922 downwards.
GAGGATCCACGGGAGGCATTTGGTACTGAATGCGCCATGTGGGGGGGAAAGAAGTTTCATGAAAATATAGGCTGCTCTTGTCTTCTTGAGCGATGATTCCATGGCTCTCCTCTAGATCAAAGGGCGCGTTGCTTCTTTAGCTGCTTGATGATTCTTGCCCCGTCCTTCCCTTCCTTCCTCCTGCAGCAGGGGATCCTTCCCCACAATGGAAGTTCCCAACTCTTGAGACGGGGATCTCGCCCCTCCATGCTGACTGAGTTTCCGATGCCCCTGAATCCCCTCCTCTGCAGCTCTCCCGCTCTTAACCCTTCTCTGCTTTTCTCCTGGGAAGGGGCTGGCCTGGCTGCAGAAGACGGGCCTTCTCCCTGGGGGCCCCCAGGGCTGTTCTCCAACGGGGCCGCTGTTCCTTGTGGGCTTAATTGAGAGGCTGGCCCAATGGCAGGAAGGAGCAGGCTTCCCCCCCCCCCCATTGATCCTCAGGGATCGGCCCCCTTGGCCTGCAGAGCAAATAGGAAGCGAAAGGATCTGCTGTGGCTCAGCAGCTGGGTCCTCAGGGCCCAACGGTCAAGGGGGGCGTAGGGATGCCACCAGCGCGACGGCTTCCTTGTGGGAGAACGTGACATGGGAAGCAGATGCTGGTTTGTCCTCAAGGGAGGTGCTTTTCCAGAGTCCCCTGGGAGCGGACTGGGGTCGCCCACCCCCATCTTCTTGGAAGCAGATGCTCTTCCCGTGGGATGGCTCTGCAGGCGGCCAGCACAGCTGTGTCCCTGACCAGAGGGGTCCTTCCGTCTCTCAGGATGGAGCCTTGGCTCAGAGAGTGGACAGCAGGGAAGAAGCCCAGAGCAGCTGCTGGAAAAATCATCCCAGCACCAACCTACCGTAGCTTTAACGGCCTGGCTGAACCTCGTCAGCTGGAAACCAACCCATCGCCCATCCTCACGCTGTCTTCTGCCCCCCCCCACTCCCCATCCCGGAGTTCTGGTTCAGGATCAGGGGTGGGGGATACATCCCAATCCTTCTCTCACTCACTTCCTCATCGTTCTTGCGGACAGGGAGCTCAGCCCAGCAATTCTGGAGAAGCCAAGTGCTCCTTCGTTTGAGTTCCAAGCCAGCTCTCTTCCTGGCAGGAAAACCTGCTGGATTCGAGTCAGAGGTGGCACATTCCTGGGCCTTGTCCCAGGCCTCGGGCATCTGTGCCAAAAGACCCAGAGGCTGCCAGTTACAGGGCAGAAACGAGCCCCCGCCCTCCCCAGGGAGGAGGAGAAGCACTGTTCTCAGGGTGCCCAGCAAGCGAATCGCACATAGAACCGTGCAATACTTGAATCAAAGAGTTTGGGGACACAGAGGGACCCCGCTTGTGCTGACCAAGGTGGGAGCGTGTGTGTGCATGCTTGCAAAGGTGTGTCAAAAGAGGAAAACGGGAGAAATCTAAGCAAATCCAATGAAAAGCAAGAGAACCCAGGTCCCCACTTCCTCCCCCCCCCCCCAATCCCGGTGTTTATGGGTTTCTGTGGCCATTCCAGAGAAATGACTAAGTGGTAGAAGGGTTGAGTTTGGGGAGCCCTTCTCTTGGCATGCTCTCCTCCCCCCGCCCCCCCCTTTTCCCTTGTGGTTTCCTGCTTTCTCTAAATGTACTGTATGTTTGACCCGTGGAAGATGTAAACTTTATGATTCAGGTTATGTCTGTTCTTAACTCTGTATCTGTGTAATAAAGATGGTTTAATATCACGCAACTGGGTCCGTTTCTCCTGTGTCCACAAAAGCCCCCTTGCACACCGCAGCAGACGAAAGGACGACCTCGTGGTCCGGTTAGGTTCCCAGGCCAGCCCCTCCGGTGGAGAAGGGCACCAACAGGCTTTAAATAGCCAGCATAGCAATGGGGGAGGCTTCTTTCACCCAGCAGGCTAAGCCCAAATCAAACTAGCCATCTTAGGGCTTTGCTGAAGTCCAGCAGGAGGTTGAGGATCCTGGATATGCGAGTTCCACGGTTTCTTTGGGTCTGGCTTAATGAGATGCAGGAACGTCCCAGCTGCGCCCCATTTGGCCAGCCTTGGAGTCAGACCTCTGCTCCCTTAACCCAGGAGGACTGACCCACAGCAGCATCCCCCCCCCCCCCAGGGTCTAAGGGGCACCTGCCCTTCAACCCAGTTTGCACAGTTTCCACGGAGTCTTCTCAGTCTGGGTGCTCCTCCTAGGAAAGGCGGGGTATAAATCAATGAACTGACACAAGCAACAGCCCTCCGGTTCACATTAAGATGGAGGGTGCTTGTTTGCTCTTCCTCCCCGGCTAGCCTAGCCCCCCCTCGTGGATGAAATGCTGCACCCGATTGGCTGTCAAAGAGATCAAACGGAGCGCCAGGGATTCTGCCTCAGCTGTTGCTTCCTCCAAATTTGCCTGGCCTTGATAGGCGGGGGAGACGGGCTGCCAAAAAGGTGTGAGTAATCATGTTTGGACTTGGGGCAAGGTAAGGTGTGACTGTAGGCTTGGCTCCCTTGTTTGCAGGAACTTGACTTGTCTCCAAGGGCTTCATTTTTGTAATTAAGAGGGTCCTTTGAGGATCCTTCACGGTAGAGTCCCAGAGGTGTGGATGTTGGCTCGCTCTGAAAACATAGTGGCTTGTTGCTCTTGGTAACTGCTGGGGCCTAAACTAAGGTTTAGGGGTTACAAACCATGCACACAAGCCATGGCTTAGTATAATCATGAATTCAGCCAATGCCAACCAATTTGGAATGTCCTGAAAGAGTAACAATAACGGAAGCACCCTTAAGGACTTTGCTGTTGGAGACAGACTACGGCTTAGGAGGGGTTATGCTTGAATGTTTTGCACCGCTGTGTGTTGGTGCGTAAAGCACAGATAGCAAACTGTTTTGAGTAGGCTTCTACAATGAAGCTCTGTATTTGCCTGCGCAAGTCTTGCTCAACTCCACGGGATATTTGCAGGAAATATCCTACAGCCAACCTTTTTGGAGAACATAAAGTGTGTCCCTCGCCGTTAGGCTTCCAAACCCACATCTGAACTAGCAACGTGGCCATTGTTGTCATGCATTCGAAAGCAAACAAGCCCAGCTTTTCTCCTTGGGCCTGCTCACATTATATGCTGGGTCTTACACCATTCCCCAGCCATTTGCAGGCAGGGAGCCACGGAGATATTTTTGGAGGCAAGGTTAGGAGTGGTCACAGGGAAAGGGAAGAGGCTCCCACGGTCTCTTGGCTTGTCTGCAAGCCCCGCTGGGAAAGGCAGTCCCCGTTTAGCCCCTGCATAGCAGTTGCTGTTGTGATCTTGTGGATTCCACACGCTTTGTGAAGTGTGGCGTCTGATAAAGCCTTCTCCACAAACACACCTATTTGGAAGGCATGTTCCTCGTATGAACTAGACCCCAACTGAGAAGGGGCAGGACGCTTCCCTTCAGCTCTTGGGCATGGATGCCAGACCCTCAAGTGGACATGAGATGGCGGGGGCACCTAGAGAAGGTGGGGAACTGGGGGAAGAAGCCAAAGAGTGGAGGATGGGTGGGGAGAGGAAGAACACTGCTAAGGCTGGGGAAAGAGAAGAAACCCGCCATGACACCTCTAGGCAGTCAACGGAGCTAACCTTGGTGATGTGACTCTCCCCAAGCCATCCCTTCCTGGATTCTGGATCCTGGTGGGGTGATCCTACTGCTTCCGACACCGACCCTTCTCCCTGGGACGCAGCTGAAATTTCTGCTTGGCAGAAAAACATGAAAGAAGACTTGGCCGCGAGTCCTGTGGAAGGGGCCAACCAAGAGGCTCAGCAGGCGGAAGACCCCGTGAGTCTTACCCGGAGACTTGGGTCAGCTCGGAGGGAGCCTCTTGTATGGGAAGGTCTTTCCCTGATCCTAGACCACCGCTGCCCACGCTGGGGGAGGGGGGCAGGTCTGCACCTCTCACCAGGATGAAAATGTGGGCATTTGGAAAAACCAGCACCACTGGAGGGCTGGGAAGGGCTATTCCAGGGAGGACTCTGGGCCCGGGGTGCCCTCATGTTCCATCTCTCCTCTGGCTTCTCTTGGGGTGAAGGAGCTGGAGGCCATCAAAGCCAAAGTCCGTGCAATGGAGAAGGATGATGAATGGCTGCAGGAGCTGCAGAATGAAGCCAAGTCCCTGCTTGTGAGCTCAGACCCAGGTACGGCTGGCGTCAAGCAGGGCTGCTGCCCAACGGCGGTGGCCCCCGGGCCCTTCCTCAAGTGGGGGCTGCTGCTCTGATCTGAGGTTTCGAGAAACAAAGCTCTCAGAAATAACAGCAGGGGGATCACAGCTCCTCAAATTGCCAGGCCCCGTATTCAAAGACGGGCCAAGGAGGGCATTAGGCTGGCCAGGCTGGCCAAGACCCCACCCTAACTACCAGGGTTGTCTTCCTTGTGCAGATCGTCTGTTACCTAGATTAAATGAGAAGAAAATGGAGGCTGACCAGCGCTCGATCTATGTGGGAAATGTAAGAAAGAAAGAGGGATTAAATCATACCTGCCAGAATCTGCAATGGATAGTGGGCTTCTGTCTGAGAGGTGCTCCCTTCTGACTTTCTCCCACTTATTTATTTTCTTAGCATCTGGCTTTGTTACCTGTAGCCAGGAGACTACAGTGCTAATACAGAGTAGTAAGCGGGCTACCTGTTAACCAGCTTTGTCAAGTACACCCTTCTGGTACTCTGGTTTCTCTTCAGAGAAAATCCTTCCGCTTTTACTTTCTCCCCCAGGATAGGAAAGAGATCTTAGATCCTCCAGTTGTGGGAATTTACTCCCTGGTGCCTTGGGGCTATAAATCATTTCCCAAAGTGGAGTCCGGGGTGTTGATAAGACTACAGGGCTCTCAAACAAGGACTCCCGAGTTCATCAGCCTGGTCTTCACAGGTAGATTATGGAGGAACTGCCGAAGAACTGGAGTCCTACTTCAACAGCTGTGGACAGATCAACCGAGTGACGATCCTTTGTGACAAGTTCTCAGGCCATCCAAAAGGGCAAGTGGCTGACCGTTTGGGGGAAAGGGTGGGGCGAGAGTTGGTTAGGCAGGGAGGGGCTGCCTACCCAGGTTGGTCCACAGCCTTTGTTTCCTAGGGCAGGTGGGCTATCGTCCATCTTATCTATCCATCAAATGTATTCGCCACTCATTCCATATCCAACGAGTCTGGGCAGCTTACGACATAAAATATGATAAGCGTTCTACTTATTTATGTCTACTTATTTATGTCTATAAAAAAATATTTAACACCCTCTCTTCTTGCAGGTATGCCTACATAGAATTTGCTGACCAGAGCTCTCTCAAAGCAGCCATGGAACTGGACCAAGGCACATTCAGAGGCCGCATCATCAAGGTAAGCCCTGTGGGGGCCTGTGCCAGTGCAGGATCCCACCATTAAGCAGGAGTTGTTGCTGGGCAGAGGATCTCTCTGATCCCTAATTCCTGCTTCAAGATTCCCTGGAGAACTTCTGTCATCATCACAGTTTCTCTTCCCCTGAGAGGCTCATTAAAGCACATTTCCGGGGAGTGCACAGAAAATATCTAGTGCCCTTCCTGGAAATTTTGGAAGCCCAGCTGGGCAGATAAAGCCAAGGCTGGCTTCAGAAGACGCCTTAAGCGTTGTAACACTAACCCATCAGCTCAGATTGACAAGATAGGGGCAGGATTCACACTGTACGCCCTGCGCAAAGAAACGGTGTCCCGCCTGGAAAAGATGGTTTGGTTTCCACACCGCGATGCAGCTGCACCACCGGCCACGCAAACCTTCTTTGGCACGTCATGCGGATGTGCTGACCCACTTTCACCTCCCTTCCAATGAGCTGGGGGGCGGCTGCTCTTCATTGCCGGTCTTCTCATCCCCACATTTCCACACCGCGTGGTTTTGGCACCAGGTGCTGCCCAAAAGGACCAACTTCCCAGGGATCAGCTCCACAGACCGCGGTGGCTCCAGGGGACGCTTCCAAGGACGGGGAGCCCTACCTCACCATGCCGGCTTCTGTGGAGGGCAACGTTCAAGGCCCCACGGCAGAGTAGTCAGGTGAGTGGGCAACACGGCACCCTCTCTGCGAAACTGTCCCTCTGGAGGGGGATGAGGCTGAAGGAAGCCCAAACTTCTCATCTGGCTGCAGATTACAGCATAGCTCTAGTTTTTAAATGGCTGCTAGCATTTTCTTCTTCTGTTCTCTCTACCCTGTTAGCTTTACAGTTGCCATCTTGGTCTTGCAGAAGTCCACATTTCTGTTTTTGTCCATATGGGGCAGTGGCTAAGCCGCCCCAGATCCTCGGGGGTGGGGGGGTGTTGGGGTTGGACTGCAGCCTCCCTGGGGGATTAGCTGTACAACCCAGCAGGCTGTGGGTATCTTCTCCCGAGTTATGCTTCTGTCCTGGGGATGAAGATGCGGGTGGACTAATGGGAGGAGGATAAAACTGATGACTCTTCTTCTCCCCCCCCCCTCCTCCTCCTCCTTCTTCAGGGGCCGCGGGAGGATACCTGCTTGGTACACGCCTTACTAGCGGGCAGACAACTGGAGTGGCACACCAGGAGGAATTCAGAAGGGAAGAGGAGCAAGCTATCTGTATTTGTTGTTACTTGTTAGCCATTTGTAAGGAGCCACTGCCCTGTTTGCCCAGAGAGCAGCCGTCCGTCTTCTCCCTGGTAAAACCAAGCAGTGGGTGGCAAAGAAGCCAGTAGCGGCACCCAAATCTTGCTAGCCTGGCTTGGGCGGGGGGTGCATTATTTTCTCTTGGAAGGGCCGGGACTCCTTTGCATTCTTCAGCAATTACATGCTACTGTATCAGGAGGCTGCCATCCTCTTTTGCCCGTGAGCTTAAAGCCCTTGATTTGGGTCATTATGGGAAGGTCAGCAAGGGAGGGAGCCCACTCCTCAACAAAAACCCTTTGCTGGCAAATTTGGGGTCTCTCTGCATCCCATTAGGCACAGAGTCATACGAGCAGCCCATTATGATTTGTGAAAGTGTGTGTGTGTGTGTGTACAAGGGACTGGCAATACCGGTGTGGACCAGCATATCTGTCCTGCCTTTTTGCAATCCTCCTGAGGGTCTTTGTGAGCATTTATAAATGCCCCTCGCTTGGGCAGCTTGGAAGGGACTAGAAAAGAGGATTTCCGGCAAAAGGCAGGCCAGCTGGGAGGACAGCAGTGAGTCTTAGGTCTCCAGGGATTTATTGCAGGTCACTGTATCCGGATACACCCTGCCCCCCATTTTAAACTAATTTAAATTAAGTTTCTTCAAAATAAGTATAAAGGAATTTTTACTATAGGGCTCATCTGCTGCAATCTTGTCTTGCACACCTTTTACCCCAGCACATCCTGGTACATCAATTACTGCTGCCAATGCAGCTTTCGGTGCCCAACAAAACCTTTTATCTTTAATCCATTGTGGAGTTTATAAAGAAAGTCAGAATAGCAACTTGTGAATTTTGTCGAAGTAGACTAGTCAAGTTCACATTTTATTGAAATGATCTTTACCCTTAGTTCTCTTGCAGCAGACACCCCAAAAAAAGAAAAGGAATTTGTCCTCGGATCTGTAAACTATGCCTCAAAAAGTTCTCATTGGAAGCAAGTTTTACCATGTTAAAAAAATATATTCATTTTTGCAAGTGAAAAGAAGGGACTGATCTGCTGAAAGCATTTAGGGGAGGGGGCGGGGAACGGTCTCCTGGTTAGACCCTGTGAAGCTGACCTGGAAGTGCCAGGGAAGGGAAGGCCAGGCATCTAACACAGGGCAGTTTCCTGGGCCCTACATGAATAATAAACTGGCAGAGGTTGAAATAAGCAGAATGAAAAAGGAGGGTTATATTAAAATGAATGTCTCGATGAACAGATATGTAGTTGTGATAAAGTTCCATGTTGTAAGACGTTTATCTTTTTTTACAAAATAAATGGTCCTGCTAGTGAAAATTAAGCTTTACAACCACAGTGGCCGCCTGCTGACGTCTCTCTGGCACCATCAGCGCCGAGCTGAGCAAACAGCAGCCTTTGCACATTCACTCCTCTGTGTAAGTTGGGGGTGGCATTTGCCCTGCGGCTTTATTGTTATTATTAAAGACAAGGCTTAGCAAAAGAGCAAGCTGGAGGGAGAATTAGCTTAGCATTCTGACATCCTAACTTACTATAAACTTACTCCAAAGTCTTATGATGGGAATTTCTCAACCCAAGCCCCTCCCTCTTGTAGAACAGCCATTTATATGGAATGGTACAGGTTCTTCCGGCTTGAGGAGGAGGTTGGACTAGGAGTCCTCCGAGGTCCCTTAAAACTCTCCTATTATCCCAGGCATCATGCCCCTTGGGCAGCTCTGCAAACACTTCACACAGGCTGAGCAAAGGAGTTTATTTTAAGGATATAGCAGCAAAGGACAGAAGAACATCAAACAACTCAGGGCAGGGCAGGTTTTCTCAGCCCAAGGAGCTGGTAGAAGAGGCTGGACCTTCAGCAAACTTGAACCATCATGGACATCACCATGTTATCAAAGGCCCTTGAAACGCAGAGAGGGGAAACTTTTAAAGCAGGAACCAGATGGGCTTGCCCAGCCCAGTCTAGTCCTCCCCTTGTGCAGCTCGCTGCTGGCCTCTGCTGCGCCAGCACCAGCCATCCCAGTAGCCCACCTGCTGAACCCAACAGTTTCTTTTCCCCTTCCAGCTGACGCCTTTCGTATCCTTCTGCCCAGAACCCTTTTCGTCCATATGCAAAGCCAAACAGCCCTAGACGGTACAGACCCAGAACATCCGAAACACGTCTGTGCTTGGGAGCAGACTAAGCAAAACCAGTAGCTCTGTATGCAAAACGCTGCCCCAGTTAATACCCCTGTTCTGCCCCATTCAGTCTCTGCAATTTAGCAAACAGATAGAAAGCATGGAATTGTGTCACTTGTACTACGCCGTAAGTTCTAGGATACAAACCAGGCATCATGGGCTGCATTCAGGCATTGTGGTAATCTACTAAGCCCAAAGCAAGCAACTTAGGGCTAGTAAAATGTAGGAATCCCTGGGTTTGTGAAAGGCAGCGATCACCTCCTCCCCTGCTCCCCCTACTGTCAGCATTTGGGCTCCCTTGCAGGCACCCAGGCTGTCTTAGGGATGCCTCTCAGGCTTCTGCTCCACCACCCATTCAATTGGCTGGCTGGGGGATTCTAGGAGTTGAAGTCCACACTCTTCCAAGTTGCTGAGGTTGAGAAACTCACCTAGATTGGATTTGGTCCCCAGGATTGTAAAAGGGGTTACACATGACATCTGTATACGAATTGTGCAACTTCCGGAACATCTGCAAAGAAACCACTTCCGCTTTATTTAATCACCAAAGGGCTTCTATGTCCCCAGAGAGGATTCCAGGAGAGGCCTCCGACTTACACTACGGATTTCATTGTCTCGGAGCGCCGTGTTGGACGAATCCACCACCATCACAAACTTGACTTTGGAATTGGTCACGTAGCCGTAGCTGCTCGGCTGGTTAAGGGACACAGACTTTTGGAGGCGGGAGGCTGATCTCCCACCCCTGCGTCTCTTCGTTGTTTATCCAGAGGGACCTTAGATCAGACTGGGATTTTTGATCTGCCACTCAGCTACACATCAGCAGGCCTGGGAGAGAGAGAGAGAGAGCGAACTCCTGGCTGCAAAAATCTGATGACTAGACAGATAAAAGAAAGAGAAGACTCTCATGCTGGGCGGTGGTCCAGGGGTCCCTTGGCCTTTGGCAACCCAGTTCGGACAACCGGAGCCTCCCCACCTCGTATGTTGAGACCACCAGTCTCTCCATCCTAACCAGAGGGAAGATGAAGGACCAGAGAGGCTCCTGTTTGCACAGCCTACCTTAAGCAATGTCTCAAAGCAGGGGTCTCCAACCTTGGCAACTCTAAGACTTGTGGACTTCAACTCCCAGAATTCCTCAGCCAGCAAAGAACTGAAGTCCACAAGTCTTAAAGGTGCCAAG
>JANHFR010007901.1:0-10607 GCA_032468015.1 Mimophis mahfalensis | reverse complement strand
GATGAGAAGGTCCACAAGGAGAGGGTTAGGCTGACCTCGGATTCCTCCTTTGTTTTATCTAGTCCTGACCTCTGGCCTCATTTCGGGCCCCTTTGGAGGCTCTCAAAACAGCAGCAGAAAGAAAGAGGGGGCTTTGGGCGGTCTGGAGTGCTGGCCTTCAAAGGAAGAGTCTGTGGAGAGATCCCCCTCTCTGAGGCAAACGGTCTTGGCTCAGATATGGGGATTTTCCCCCTGTTTCTACCAAGGGAACCAAACTGGTGCTGAACATAAATGCTCCGTACAGGACTCCGAAGGCTTGGTTGGCCTTGATCTCCCCACAGAGGTTTCAGTTGGGATGGCCGCATTTTGCCACCCCTGCAAGCCTGTGTCTTCTTCAGGGGAAGGGCCCCCTCTTGTGTCCTGCTGTCTGAAGAGGCTGGCTGGATATTAGGTAGACCAGAGGACCCTTGAGGAGGAGGGGGACAAAGCTGTGGCTGGACTGACCTAGGTCCAGGGGGGGGGGTGGCTTTGTTTCCTTGATTGCTTGCCCCATAGCCCACGGTGCTTCTGAATGGGGGTCAACCACAGGACTGTGAAGCATCAAACTTCCACAGACTGTAATTCTGCAGCTAAGTCTTCCTGGTTAGGAGGTTCAGGGGAGGAAGAGTTTGGGTCCTCAGCTATGTTCCGGTGGGTGTGAACATCCAGCTCCCCCATTCTCAGCTCTCTCCTGGTTGGTGGATGCAGTGTGTTGCTGTCGTTCATGTGGTCATTGTGCAGGGCCTTTGGGGAGGCCATGGAGCAGCCAGACATGATCAAGAGCAGTAATCGGTCCAAGGGGCAAATTTGGGGCTGCTGCTGGAGGAAGGGGGAAGGGGAGGGGGAAGACTCTCTAACCAGGCCATGCTGGCTGCAGTTCTGGGCTGCCAAGAACACCAAGTTGGAGCACGCCTGCCAAGAAGCTGAGGATCAGGATGTTGTGTTTCCCTCCCAGTGCTGCGTCCCACTGTGTTAAGCAATTGTTCTTCAACCTTGTCCAGGCCCCAGAAGAAAGTACCACATCAGGCTGCTGGCATACAACAGCATGGAGGAAGGCTATGAGGCAGATCAGACTGTCAGCACCCCCGGTTGCGTGTGTAAGTGTCTCCGGCTCTTTTTTCTGCTGTAATTATGGCACATCTAGAAGCTTTTTGAATTATGCGAATAATGTAAAGTCTCAGAAAAGGACAATGTGGGTTCAAAACAATGGAGGTTGGTTTGAAGCTTTTCCTTCCTGTTCCTTAACTCCAGATGTCCCTGGTATAATTTACGGGGGTCTAAAGAAAAGGCAGTTGGGAGGAGGAAAGCCATTTAGGGCATGGGGTCTAGGCTGCTTTGGACTGGAGAAAATGTCGCTTGATTTGAGGGCCTCTTTGCCGATTAGACTGCTGATGCTGCGCCTCTGGTCACTGTTGCTCTTCAAGAATGGTTCCCGCACACTTAGGCCATCTCCTCTCTCTGCAGCTGTTCGGGACCGCCTGGTGCCACCCCCTCCACCCCCCCACCACCTTTACGCCAAAGCAAACTCATCCTCCTCCATCTTCTTGCACTGGGGGCGGCCTGCCTTCACTTCAGCACAGGTCATCAACTACACTCTCCGCTGTCATCCTGTGGGGCTGCAGAATGCTTCTTTGGTGCTCTACCTTCAAACGTACGTGGGCCTTCTTCGACTGTTCACCCTGCTCCCCTCTGAGGAGCTGGCCAGAACCCCTCCCCTTCACACGAGGCAGAATTGACTTTCGCCATGGCTCCTAGACAGGCCCCCTCCATCTCTGGGTTTGAGGCCTGGTGGCTGGCCTGCGTGAAGCACCCAGACAGTTTCTCCTGGTTATCCTGTGTTTAAGCTGGAAAAGCTCCTGCTTGGCATTCTCTCAGTGGGGAGATTGGAATCTGCCCAAGGCTTTTGGGGGGGTATTGGTGGCTTTGCGTGAGGAAAGTGCTGCTGGCCAGGCCCTACCACCTCAATCCAGTCAGAGAAGCAACCCCGGGCCCTGACTGGAAAGACCTGCCACTATATGGCCAGTCCAGTGCTGCGCCTGCCCTCCTGTGGCAAAGCTGAGATGCATCCTCCCTGTTGCACACTCAGCAAGGACTGCAGAAAGCAGCAGCCAGGGATCTCCTGCTAACCGGTTCCTTCTGTCCAGGTCAGAGACTCACTTGATGGTCCAAGGATTAGAGCCAAACACCAAGTATGAGTTTGCCGTTCGGCTGCATGTGGATCAGCTCTCCAGCCCGTGGAGTCCAGTGGTTTACCACACCACGCTCCCAGAAGGTGAGGAGGAGACTGCTGCCTGGTGCTCATTGACTGAGAATCTACTTCCACCCATGGGGGAGCTTCTCGGAATCCACCAGGTGAGACCTCTGCAGCTCTAGGAGCTTCACTGACAGCCTACCTGTGCCCACAGCCCCAGCTGGTCCACCCCTGGAAGTGAAGGCAACACTGATTGAGGAAAACACTGCCTTGGTCTCCTGGAAGCCACCAGCTGGCATCAGAACTCTTGTCTCCCGTTATACCATTCTGTACACTTCCAAGAAAGCTTGGATCGCAGGCGAGTGGTATGTCCTGCATCGGGAAGGTGAGTGGGAGCCTGCAGACTCTGGGTGCCAAGACTGATGCCCTCCCCCTTTCCTCCAACCTTATGGCTGCTACATGTGTTGCCCTGGAGGTGGCAGTCCTAATCTGCTGGGCCAATGGCTTCAAGTGACAATCTGAAGCACAAGAAAAACCTTGGAATTTGTTTGCAGAGCTTGCAAGGCTCTTCTTTTAGAAGTCAGGCTGTGTTAATAAGGGTGATTTTGCTGCCACTCCATAACATGATGTCTTCTTGGCCAGTCATAGATCTCACAGGGATCCTGCACAATGGAGAATCTCAGAAAGAATCTCAGGAGCAGAAATGGGCTGAAGGGCTATGCCAGGCAACGTGCAGTTTGGCGCTGGTTATCCAGGGAGATGGAAATGGTTGGCACATCAGCTTCTCTCTTTCTTCCCTGCAGGAACAATAACCATGGCTTTGCTAGAGAACCTCAGGGTGGGAAGTGTGTACCTCATCAAGCTTGCTGCATCCAACGAAGTGGGCGAAGGGCCTTTTTCTAGTGTGGTGGAACTTGCAGTCCTGCCAAAGGAGCCCTCGGAGGCAAACCAAAGACCAAAACGCCTGGATTCTGCAGAGACTGACACAAGTGAGCCCCTGGCCCAGCCTGCATGCATCACACAGTCCCTCTGCTCCCTGGGTACCAGCCCCCCCACTCCTAGAAGGGGCAGCCTGGCACATTGTGGGGTGGGCTTTCTTGCTGTCCCACTGAGGCCCCTGGGATAGAAATGCCTGTTTCCTTGTTGCAGCTCGTTCTGGCTCTTACCAGTTGGACCAGAGGTCAATGACGGGCATAATTGCAGGTGTCTCCATTGCCCTGGTGTGCATCTTGGTCTGCATCCTTATCCTGATCTACCGTGGCAAAGCGAGGTAAATTGGTTGCACATTTGTGGGTGAAAGGCTGGGTGGGAAGTATGAGGCCCACAGTGCCAATGTAGGGTGTGCGAGTGCATCAGAGTCTGTGTACCCAGATCAGTAGCGAATCCTTGCTGGTAGAAGCTCAGGTTGTAATGGCCTAGCCTCAGGGACAAAGTGACCAAGTGGCTCCTGGTCAAGCTCTTAATTGGCTGCCCCATTCTGACCACCAAAGGAGGCTGCTTGTGCACCTGTTCTGTCTCTCAACACCCTCCCACCATTAGCTTGTATGTTCTCAAGGAGTGGCGGATGGAGAAGGCAGACTTTAGAAGTGCCATTGTGATAGTGTGGGGGGGGGAGTTCTTGCCTCTTTCTTCCCTCCCCTCTGCCCATTGTCAGCCTTCCACTGCCCTCTTCCTTCAGAATGGGGTTGCTGTGGATTGGCGCTTATCAAGCGGTCAATCTTCAGCTAGAAGGGCAGTTTAACCACTGGTTTCCTCTTGCCCAGGAAAGCAACCCCTTCCAAAAGCAGTCAGCCCAGCCTTGACCCACTCCCTCGCCGTGGCAGCCACTCTTCCACAAGGAACTACAGGGGAGCCAAAACTCTGCAAAGCCTGGCAGAAAATGAGCAATCTCTCTTGCCCAGGATTACAGGGGGCAGCTTTCTGGATACCAAGGTACAAAGGATATGTTTGTTTACTTTTCTGGCTCAGTTGCCATTCTTGAGGTGGTTTATAGCAAAACAACTAGCTAATCCCATTGCAGAATCAAAGGGCAGAAGTTATAGGGATGATCTCAGGGGTCAAGCCATTGCAGGGTCTGGAGGCCCAATACCCTACTTTTGACCTTGACCACCAAAGAGAAGACCAACCACTCTGGTGGCTCTTAAAAGAGAGTGAGCAGGTTGCACCAAGAGAAAAGATCCTGGAACTAAATTTCCCAGGGCTTTGAGGGAAAAGAAAGAAATAAAAGCTGGGCCCTGAGCAGGAGTTTCCACCTTAATGTGAGATCCAGTCCTTTGTTACTTTCCAGTCCAGCTCTGTATACAGCCAGTTTTATTCATGTGTGGTTGTAAATAGGAATACCCTTCCATGTGAGATATCCCGTCCAGTCTTCCCCGCTTCCCAAGATCTTGGGGGAGGGTCCTCACATGGAACAGCAGCAAAATCCTTCAGGGTTCATCATCTAGGAATGCATTGACTTCTTTTGCCTTTGGCTCTGCTCTCACTTGTGCTGCGTTTGGTGGTTTACCTGCATTTTTTAATACTGGCAGCAACAGGTGGGATAAATATCCAAGAAAGGCTCTTAGGTGATACCTTGGCCTCACCGAAGGACTGTGGCTATCTCTTCATTCACGGGTTTGGGGGAGAGTTCTGGGGTCTTTCTGTCTTCGGGCAGAAATGCAGGGTCACTGGCCAAGGGGATCGGCAAGTGGGCTTTGTCCCTTGCATCCCTTCCCGGGAATGAGTCCCACGATGTTCGGCAGGGGCTGTGCCAGTGAGAGGATGTCCTCTGACTATGGGTGACTCCTGGGGCGTGGACTGGGGAGCCGGCCTTGGGCCTTTCTCCTTTTCCCTGAGGGTAATGAAAGACTCTCCTCCCCTTCAGGGTGGAACTGACCTTATTATAAACCACTTTGGTCCAGTCACGAAGAAGAAAGCCCAGAAGACGCGGCTCTTCTTCCAGGGCTCTCAGAAGAAGAAAGCAGAGGAGGTGAGAGCTGCAGTTCCACTCACCAGCACAGTAAAAGGCCACCCTCCTGGGAGACTGTAGCCTCTGCTGTGGTCCAGGGCCTTTGCTGGCTCCTCCCCTGATACGCTGAGTGCCTGGAAAAGGGGGGCGGGGTAGGCTCCTGCATGTCCTTCTCCAATGGTGGAAAAACATCCTGCTTCAGATCTCACCTCCCTGTGAATTGAGCTATTGCCCTGGGCAATCCCCCCTCCCTCAGCCTGGCAATAACTGGGTAAGAAGTCCGCTGTGAGGTTGCAGCTAGGCTGCACCTGCGCATGATGCTTGAGCTCTTGAGCTGCTTACTAAGTGATGGGGCTGCCCTTGAAGGCATCCCGTGTGCCTAGCAGGCTTTGCCGGAGCAGGGGGCAGGGCAGGCACCTGAGAAGCTGCTACTGGCTTGGCAAGGGACCTTTAAGGCAGCAGGGCTTGTGCTGGGACAGGCCACTCCAGCTGGCATCCAGGGGTGCTCTGCACCCACAGCAAATGCTGCCAGAACTTCCTTGTTTGGTTTCTCCTGCTTCTTTGGAGAAATCTTATTCCCGTCAGCTCCTCGGTCACAGATCTGCTAATGTGCAGGAACCAGCCACTGCCCAGCAAGCCCAGGTGTCTCAGCAGGCCAGCCCATGAGTAGACAAGCCCTTCCTCCCAAGAAGGCAGCTTCCCTTCACAAGGCTCAAGTGCAAGGGGGAGCGGCATCAAACATCCAGCTTTTGTTCTTCCTGCAGGCCCCGAGGCAGCTGGCCTCAGCAGCCTTCCTGTACCAGTCAGGGGCAGCCATGCTCGTTGGCAAAGAGCAGCAGCCAAGTGCCCGACTGATCTGCAGCCTAGGAACCGACATGGAGCATTCAGCCAACAGCCAAGGCAGCCACGAGACGGGGGATTCGGGAAGGTTCTCCCACGAGTCCAACGAGGAGCTGCACCTCCCTCCCAGTTTGGGGGCTGCAGATTCCTTCCCAGGCAGCAACTCAGCAGGCTGTCCTGTCCCTGGGCCTCTCCAGCCACCAGTGGCTGGCAGTGGCAATGGGACATCATGCAGGGAACAATGAACTGGGAGGCCAAGCTTTCCACGGGATGCCCGAGGACCAGCAGGCAACCCGTGTTTCCACTGCCTCTTTGTGTTTTCCTTCCCTTGTGAATGTCCAGTGTGCAAAAATGTGAAAGGAGAGCAGGGCGGCCCTCCGCTCTGTCACTGGAGCAAAGGTGTCCCCTTTGCTTGGATATCTACCTCAGCTTGCCAAGGCAGATGCCAAAGGAAGCAACCGCACTACCTCATTTGCTTGTGTGAAAGTATTGCTTGTGGCTGCAAGCCTGGCGATCACTTCCTGGCAGCCCTGAGTCCTTTCCCTGAATGTATGGAGAGCGAGCGTGAGCCAAGGAGTTGTGTTGGGAAGGAGAGGGGGCTGCCCCATGTCCCCAAAAGAAGGGGTCTCCAGGGGCCGGCTGGGCCACCCTCTGTCGGCCACCCCAGCCCCAGGGTCCCACCTGCCTTGTCAGTGCCTTCTTCTGGAGTCCACAGCTGGGGAGACGGTGGGGCGGGGGGCCTTTCCGCCTCTGCTGTGCTCCCTTGGCCAGATGATTCCCCCAAATGTTCTGGCAGTAACGGTGCCTTCCATTAGATAGTTATGAACTCACTGCTTGCCTTACTTGTGAAGTTTCTCTGGAGTCCAGAACGAGGCCTTACATGTTCTCTGCAGGTCAGGATGGGGGGGGGGGCTGTCCCCCATTGGTTTCCCTGGCTGTTCCTGAGCATGGGAGCCCATTAGCCTGGGACACGGCCCCCAGGCCAGTGCTCGGACAGAACCCATCTCCCCTAAAAGGCATGGTAGAGCATCCTCTTGGTTCCCACACAGCTCTTGTTTTATATACTACCTTTTCTTAAAATTATTCTAGTGTTATTGTTTTCCTGTGCTCAGGGTGAAGTTTAATACTTTTAAGCTGTCTTGCATGTTGTAAGGCAAACTGACAGGGTATCTCATGTTTTGTTTTGTTCTAAAGTTAGCGAGTGAGCGAGCGAATGAGATGGTGAGCAAAAGAGAGGTCGTATTCACCACAATTGTAAGCTAGCTGGTACAGTTCCTACTGTTTCCATTTAGAAAAGGTTTGGCCAAACCTTCCAGATGTGACTCTGAGATGGGTCTCTTGCAGGTGACAGGAAATGTACATTTAGGACATGAGGCTGGTTGTGGATCTGAATGGTGGTAGCCTTAGTGAGAGGACCGACGGTCTCCCTCCCAGCTCTCCCTGCCCCACTTTGGGGCTGGCCTGTGGCCTTGCAGAAGCCCAGAGGCTGCTGTGTCAGCTGAAGGGGTTGGCCAGGCCAACACTGTCTTTTTCACCATTTTTGATGCAAAGGCTTTAAAGAAAATACTAATCTTGTACCAAAGAATGTTTTGTGGAAAGGAGAAAAAAGCTTCATATTTTCTCCAAAAGATAATTGATATAGTTAAAAACTCCAAAGACTTGTTTGCTGCGAATATTGAGACCTTTGGACTACTTCTGAGGACAATGAGGCAGTGCCAGGGCATTTTTGTTTCTGGCGGTTGGCCACTGAAGACACTCCCTGCCCCCGTCCCTTGAGCCCCCAGAGGTGGGGTTGGAGCAGAGGCATCCTGGCCCAGGTGGGTGACCTGATGGCCTCTTTGGGTCTTCTGCTTTCCCTGTAGAGGGAGGGTCCTTTTCTCCCAAATTGCCAGAGCACCAGCTCAAGAGAGGGAGGGGGATTTGCAAGTTGGAAATAGTTTGTGTCCAAGGTTGCAGAGCAGCAAATGAAGAAAACCAAAGATATTTAAGGCTACCTTGATGTAGAGGCCTATGCTAGGTAGGTAGGTGACCTTTCTTTACTTTTGTTGTTTTTGTTGTTTTGTTTTGAATTATTATCTTTTCAGATGCCCGCTACCTGTATACGGGACTGTGTGTATGTGTGTGAATGATCTTTCCTTCATCATAGGGCAATCCTGGGTTAGTGGGGGTTGAGGATGACTCTCACCAGAAGGACATTTTTGGGACCTGTGGATGCTTCCTAGCAAAATGGTTTCTTTCCTTCCATCTTCTTTTGAATGCAGGGGGACCTGAGGGGTATCTGCTCCCATCAGTTCCCGGGGACATCCAAGAAAGCATTTAGAAGCATGACCTGAATTGCAGCCCCCACCCCACCCCAGTGCATATTCTGGGCATGTGCTATCAGCAACCTGCACAGGTGGAGCACTTGGTTCACATGGAAACATCTGTAAGCAAGTCCTCCATTCTGAAGAGCAGTAAAACACCCCTTGAGTGAAGGCCACTTTTCCAAATATCAGTTCAGGGCATATTGTCCATGCAGTGCCAAAAAAAGAGCCAGGTCAGGTGCACGAGGTGTCTGTGTGAACGGTTTGCAGGACTTCAGGCAGTTGAGCGTGGCTGTCCCCCAGGCACCAGGGGGAACTCCTGACCTGTATTAGGGGTCACAACTGAGCTGTGCGGGCTCAGCCACAGTGATCTGCAAGCACTGTGTATAAAGCATGCATTTTGTGAACTTTACCAGTCATGCCAGTCATTTGGGAGACCCTTATCCCAGGTTTCAGGTTTAAGACAGCTGTCTTAATTTTGTTCTGAACACTATCCTGAAATTATTCATCTATTTTAAAAGAGTTTTATGTTGTTCCATCTCAACCTTGGGGTGCTTCAAACCCTAGCTGACATCATTACCACAAGAGTTGCTCGCTCTCTCTTTTTTCCTGTGACACATTTGCTGCTGCTTTTACACTTCACAAGTAGCACCTCCAAAAGCAGGGCAGTGAAGCCTCAGGAAACGTGAGTTACAAGGGCACCGCCAGGGCATCCTCTCACACACCTTGGCTGCCTTGCCTTGCATCTCAAAATGGGTGGCAACAACATCCAACTCTCACTTGCACCTTGGGATAAAGCCCTGAATTCATTTTCCATCTATTTGGAAGAGCAACTAAAACCAGAGCAGGAGGGAAAGGTGGTCCCTGAAGTATCTGAAACTGGAACTGGATTCCAGTTGTGCATTGGAGCAAGTGTGAACCTCATCACAGGGGTTTACTTTGCTGACTCCTAACTCTTTTGGGGCAACTTGGCACATGGAACTTCTACCAGGTGGTAATCCCACATACCCTCTCATGCTGCACACACACAGCACCTGCTGCATCAGGCCTGGCACTTTGCTAAATGGCTGTTTAACACAAATTAGCTTTCATGTATTCTTGAAGATGTGAATGAATTGCCAGTATGGGAGTCCAGTGAGGCCTTTTGGCCAAGGGTGTTCTGGCTCTTGCCACTCCTGCTGTTTTCTTGAAGGAGTGTCAGCAGCTGTCCGCCAACGGGGGAATTGAGCTGAATTATATTAATTTTATATTTGACTCAGGGGATCAGCTCAGTGAACTCCATTGTGTGAGGACAGTGGTCTGATAATGAATGTATCTTTTAAGATGTATTTTTTTAACATTTTGCTTATAATGTGCTTTTTTTTAAAAAAAAAATCCCTTTTGATAGCATAGTGAATTTTACCTGTGTCCTTCCTCTTTCCCCCTTTACCAGGCTTGTCCTGATGTTAGCACAAACTTCATGCCAAAAATGAGTAGAAATTTAAATGCCAAAACGTTTATGAAACTCCTGTCTTACACAGATGGATTGCACAGTTGAAATAAAAGTTTCCTGTAGTAACCGGCGTCCTGTTTCCTTTGCAAAGCTTCGTTGTCCTTTTTTAAACTCTTCGCGGCGGGCCGCTGGGCAGATGGGGGAAACCAACAACCAGTGCAGGACCGGCACATCTTGGGCGCGGAGGGGGGCATGCGGGACACCACCGACTTCCAACTCCGGCCCGTTGCCGGGAAGCGCCCCGCACGCAGGCCCCTTCTCAAGCAGCGGGCGGGCAGGAGGTCTCGGAGCTCGACCAACGGAGCGCTTCCTTGGGTGGGGAGCTCGGGAGGAGCAGAGTCCTCCTAGGGAGGAGGTGGTGCCCGGGGACGCCTCCCGAGCCTCCAACCCGCGAGCGGCCCAGCCGGCCGAGCAGCTGCTCCAGGCGGGGGCCGAGCGGGCAGGGTCCGCCCCGCTGGTGAAGGGGCAGGGCTGCGCATCGCGGTCGCCGGGTCGGGGCTGCCAGGGTGCTGCGCCTGCCCGGCGGGGCGGCCCGCCATGCTGCGCCGGCGATGTCCGCGGAACAAGAAAAGGAGCCGGGCGCGGCGCTCAAGAGGTCCCGAGGTGGGTGCCGGGGCCGGGCCAGGGAGCGGGGATGTGGGGAATGGGCGCCCCCAGAGCGGCGATACGGAGCTTGCGCTCGCCTCTTGCAGGGCTGGACGGCGGCCTGGAGGGCTTGGCGGGCGCCGGGCTGCAGCTGGGCAGCCCCGACAAGAAGAAGCGCAAGGGCGGCGCGCAGGTAAGCCGGGGCGCCGGGCCGCTTTCTCGCCGGGCCGG
>JANHFR010007900.1:0-15102 GCA_032468015.1 Mimophis mahfalensis | reverse complement strand
TAAGCTCACACCGACTGCTTCAGTGACTCCATCCAGCCACCTCATTCTCTGTCGTCGTCTTCTTCTTTTGCCCTCAAATTTTCCCAGCATTACAGGGTATATAAGGTCAAGTCATAGCTTGCACAACTTCTACAGAGACAAGGTCTTCTGACACAACTTCAGAACCATCTTCACAAGTTGTCATTCACTTGGGAGAATATTGGAATAAAACACATATATTTAAGTAATGGTTTTGTTTTTGAAGAAAATAAGAAGAACCAAATAAAGATGTGCTAGTAGTGTAACTGGGATACAGTTGTAAGGGATCCAGGGGCAGTAGAGGTTACAATTTTATTATATACAAACCTTTCAATATTACATGCAAAACCAAACTGCTTTCTGGAAGTATAATAATGAAGCTAAACCTTGACTATGTGAACACACAATAAGTCAAGAGTCACTGGAGAAGATTCTGATTCTTGGTAAAATTAAATGCAATCAGAAAAGAAGTCAACAAAAGGCAAAACTGATGAATCAAGCTTTTAAGAGCTTTCAAGAACTGAGAGAAATGGCTTCTAGCCTGCAATCTAGGAAACTAATGCCCATTGACTCATGAGTCAAGTGACTGAATCTCTGAACACAATAAAAATATGAATGGCTGAGATCAAGATGTGATTTTCTGGAAAGCAGTACAGGAAAAAAATACTCTAAGGAAGAAAAAAAGAATGATCTTACATGCAAATTAACGTGGCTGGCTTTGCGTTCTGTCTATTTAGATTTTGTAGCAAGGGTTGGCAGTCGGGAAATTTGCATTTGCAACTTTGCCTTTGGCAACAGAATACTGACCCCAGAAGGGTGATGAAAAGGCAGGCAGGTTTTAATGCACATGCTAACCCCTTCCATTCCTAAGGCTTTACAATGTACATTGTACATTACACACACACACAATTATATTATAATTGTAATTAAGACTAGAACTTGCAGAGACTGTTAGTCCAAGAAGGCTTGTTTTCTGTATGGGTCAATAGCTGGGTCAATAGCTGAGTATCCTTTGTGCCAATCTTCAGATGCCACCCCTTTCAAAATGTGAATTAAAAAAAAAATATCTCTCCAACTCAGTCTTGATTCTGGGCATTATATAATCAAAACCAGTACAGGATCTTAAAAATGGAAGGCAAATAATGAGAGAGAGATGGTCTCTCGGATAGCCAGGGTCTTTGCCTTGCAGAGATCTATAGGCACAAAGTAGCACCTTGAATTGCACCCAAGCTCTCAGGGGACATTTAATTGAACACAGCATAGCAGTTTACATTACTACATCTAAACCAACTGTAGCTTCTGATTGGTTTTCAGGGATAAGACTGAGCCTCTTTATCCAGGCTAGAGCAATCAGCAGGCTCTGAGAATGAAGAACTGTAAAAATGCATATTCAAATAATAGGGCATTTCAATTCAATAAATAAAACATTAAATTCTGTAAGACTGGGGAAAGAAGATTTATTATAGAAGATGTATCTGCTGATACCAATAAGCAGGACGGTCTTAGTTAGCATCTTCTTGAAACCTATACAATGGAGAGGTGAATAGTTTACCAGGTCTTATTTCAAAACAATATATTTAGGAAGTAGCTGAATGATCCAAAGACAGAGATTTGTGGTGCTGTATTCATTCCCAATAAGAATATATCAGGAATGTATCTTAATGAAATTATGACTTTCCAAAATGCATAATTCCATTCATTATGACATCAGAACCAAGTGTTTTGAGTTCTTATACCTTTGAGTTGATGTAACACAGGCAGAAGTACATTGGCTTACAAAATAATCTTTGTGTTTCCTAGCTTGAACAGATAATATGAATATGCTTGATGTAAAACAGTTTTGCTTATAGACTTACTAGCTTTACCCAGCTTTGTTCGGGTATAGTCGTCCTGGAACCAGCTGCCTCCCTAAAGTTTCATAAGGCCTCACCTCATCCTGGCCTAGACTTCCATATCATCTTTTGCTGCTTCCTCCTCCTCACCTCGATTTCCAAAGGCCTCCACATTGGTGGCCTGTAATGCACCAGGCCACCACTGGTGACCAGGCACAGCCTGATGCTGCTCTCTGGTGCCCCTTCTGGCATCCTTAAAGGAACAGCTTGAAAGAACTTAAGTCAAGCATGAGGGAAGTCCTGGGGGTCAGCATTTTGGCAGGATTTTAGGGGACAACCCCCCCCCCCCAATTCTGTGTTTTTCTCCGGAGGGTAATCTACCTACATGGCAAGTTTGGTTGAGATTGGTCCTGCCGTTAAAGATTGTATATGGAACATACATAGACACACATAATGCCTGCCTGCTCTCCCGTTACCCATAGTCTCTTTTATATATAAAATGTCATACAAGCCCAAATGTGCCCAAACAAGCACATTATTATTGTGTTCTTACTGTTAAATGATGGAATATAGGAAGAGTGACTGAAAGTCCAAGAATGAATGGAAAGGGTGATTAGTGAGTATCTGCTTAACAAAAATATATGCTTCTTGTTAATGTGTGGTTTCAGTGGTAAAGGTAAGGGTAAAGGTAAAGGTTCCCCTCGCACATATGTGCTAGTCGTTCCCGACTCTAGGGGGCAGTGCTCATCTTCGTTTCCAAGCCGAAGAGCCAGCGGTGTCCTCTGTGGTCATGTGGCCGACATGACTAAATGCCGAAGGCGCACAGAACGCTGTTACCTTCCCACCAAAGGTGGTCCCTATTTTTCTACTTGCATTTTTATATGCTTTTGAACTGCGAGGTTGGCAGAAGCTGGGACAAATAAGGGGAATTCACTCCGTTATGCAGCGCTCGGGATTCGAACCGCTGAAATGCCGACCTTTCTGATCGACAAGCTCAGCACCTTAGCCACTGAGCCACTGCATCCCTGTGTGGTTCAGTGAGAAGGGCTTAATTAATATGTGTAAAACAAAGATATTAACAATGAATGAATAACGTTTGAAAACAAAGTCAGCAATTTGAACAAAATAAATACATGGAGGTGGCTTGGCCAAATAGACAGTGAAATATGCATGAAGGGATTTTAAATGTCTTGAAAAGAAAGAAAAGATAGAAAAAGCTGTGGTTAGATAAAGTTACTGAAATGCCCAAAAAGGCAAAGGTGAGAATAAGAAAAGACAATGTATGAATCAGCACATGGATACAGTGAAAACAAGAATGATTTACAATAATAGTAATATATGGGCAGCCATATCATAGTGAATTGTTTAGCACCATATTTTGTTTGACTTCCTTTTTAAATATCCCACCTCCCTCCCTTCTTTTTTAGACTTTGAAAAAAATTGTTTAGCCTGAAAGGTAATAGTCTCATGGGTCTCAAATTGTCTCAAAACTGACAGTTATCTTGAATTTGCTGGAGAAAACAAAGTATTTGTGATACAGTCCACCTGGATTCTTTATTCTTAACACAAACTAATTGCAACATAAACAGTAGTGATACCTTTTAAAATGCATCGTTTTGGTAAATAAACTGTTCTTTCCCCCAGAAACAGAAGAGGGAGCAATGCTTCCTTGTCCGATTGGTTCTGTGAAAAGCAAATATTTATTTTTTTCATTACTTTCTGTTGCTGGCTTTCTACTGCTGTTCTCTAAATTCAAGACTTAACAGCAACAACAAAAAAAATAATCCTCATATTATTGCTGGGAAAATAAGGGGGTCAAGAATAGAGACCACCCACTCAGTGTAGAAAGACATTTTTCTTCTGTTCCACTCTCTTCCAAAAGGTGTCCTATATATCTATATCTATAAATATTGCTATAAGCTTTACTGTATCTATTCTTATAGTTCTATGGCTAACTATAGCTATAGCTCTCTATCTCTTTTAACAATGCCTTATTCAAATGCTCTTTAGCATTTCCCAAAGTGTCTGTGGCAATGTGTAGTGAACTGTAGTGAATGTATACATTCCATAGAACTTACTCTGTGAAAGACTTTGTCCTGCTGTTCTTCCCACTCAATGGTGAGGAGAAACCAGGCACATCTGAATAAGAGGGCCCTTTCTGCCAGTTGTAATCCTGGATTGTTACAGTCTAGAGGCCAGCCATGCTGTCACCATCACAAATTGATTTAACCATCCATTGCAGTGGTCATTAAAGCTGCTAGAAGTCCCAGCCAAGCTGATGAATTGCAGCTGAATGTGAAATGAGCTTCTAAGCCCGTTTCCCACCATCTCATATCAAAGCCTATTGTGTGTCTGCAAAGTAAGAGGTCGGAGGTTCAGGCTGGAGTTCAACAATGGGCTCAGTCAAAAGATAGAGCCCCATTTGCTCTGGCATTCCCAATTACAGTTTGCAACCCCCACCTCCCCCTTCCCTGCAAAACCTTATTGTGTAGTATTTGCATCCAACTAATACACTGAATTATTGACATACCCTGATGTCAATGGGACTATTGAAGTGTTTATCGTCTAATATGTGAAATTCTATGTATCGTGGGGGGGGGGGGGACTGCATAACCGCTATGGAATAGTTCTTTGCATTTCAGTAGTACTGAATGAACTATTATAATTAGAATAGTTACCTTTGCTCAATCTATAGCCACTTTCAAACATTCAACTGAGATCTATATCTCCAAGGCTTTTTGTCCATGAATTTGCAAGCCAGGTATTTTACGAAGGTTTAGGAATCCCAGGTAACTTTCAGGAACATGTCCAATGTTTTTCCTATGCATCTGAAGCATTTATGGATATTTCCCCTCATTGTATTTTTTTCCTATGATACTTGCATAAATTATTTATGTGTTATCCTAAGATGTATGAGCTGCGTACTTGCTCCATGTAAAGAGGGAATGTTATGGGTAAGAAAAGCGTGTGCATCCCCTGTGAGTCCCCACTTGCTCTAGTAAAACTAATATGTTAGATTAAAGAAAGGAGTTCTTGTAGTTTGCAATAAGAGATAAATGTACTACATCTTCTTTCTACTTAATGGGAATACAGTCAGTGGTGGGATTCAATTTTTTTTACTACCGATTCTATGAGTGTGGCTTAGTGGGTGTGGCTATGCTGTTGGCCAATCAGAGATGGTATTTGCCAGCTCTCCAAATTATCGCTACCAGTCCTCCGGAACCTGTCGGAATTGGCTGAATACCACCTCTGAATGCAGTGTCAGTTTTTTGTTGAGTGAGTGAAGTTAGTGAGCTTGGGCCACTTATTGCTAAATTCACTGGTCTGTTCTTGGAAATATTCAGTTCAAGGCAGGAATCTTTATGTTCACTTATTTTGGCAGAAGGCCTTAATGAACAAGACAGCTTTTTTTTCCCAAGTGGACTTTAAAGCTGCTTCTTAAGCATTGCTGAAATATGCATTGTTATAGAAGAGGACAAAGGGGGAGAATGGCACATGTGGACCTTGAATGTTCTACTGTTTATATAGATGCAAAGGTATAAGCAATTGGCATAGTTTAAAATGAAATTTCAGTGTGCCATATGAGGGACAATTATGACCTTTGCCTGTTCAGTCTCTTCTCTTGTTATGAGATCTAACTTTGGATGGTTCACAAAAATGTAGTCAGCTGGGGGGCAACCAAGAGAGTTCTCACTGATGGCACCTGGGTTTTGGAATGACTTTCCCAGAAAGCTTTGCCTAATGCTTTGTTTTTGATTGTTTTGACATTAGATGAAAGCCCTGCTATGGTCTCAAAGTGTTGAAAGTCGTAAACTTAAAGATGTGATTTAATTTTCTCTTTTAATCTCATGAATTACTTTAAAGAGAGTTTTATTTATCCCTGGCTTTAGGCATTTTAAGGTGACAATTATTGCTTTATTTAATGGATTTTAATGCTAAATATTTTCTCTCTCTTTCTCTCTTTTTTTAATTTGCAACATTCTTAGAGAATTTGATTAGCCTGTATAAATTCCATGCAAACCAGTTGGATTAAGTGATTAAAAGCAGAAGGCTAAAAATCTGAAATCGAAGACAACTGGGCGACCTTGGGCCAGTCACACTCTCTCCATCCTAGGAAGAAGGCAATATCAAACCACTTATGAGAAATATTGTCATGAAAACCACTGCTGAATTTTAATCATCAAGAGCAACAGGCTGAGTGAGCAGAGTCCACCTGCCAACTCTGTATTTTTTGTTTCCCATTGCATTCAGGATTCCCCAAACTATGGTCAACCAATTGAAAATCTTCTTACAGCATTCAGGATCACGAAGTACAGCATGTCACTGAAGATTCATTTTCTGCATTTACACTTGGAATTTTTAGTCCCAGAAAATCTAGGTGCAGTCAGTGACAAACATGGTGAAAGTTTTCACTAGGATATTGCTACAATGGAAAAACAGTATTAGGGCAACTGAAATATATCCTTCCTGGCTGACTATTGTTGGTCTCTGCAGCAAGATGTATTGGATACTGAATATAAATGAATATCAGCAGCAAAACACCTTTAGCCCTGTTGAACCCATTCAGCGTTCATGATTTAATTTATGATTAAATATTTAATATATTATTAAATATTATTAAATGTATTAGAGTCATTAAAAGTTAATTTCATACTTTTCAAAATTTCTAAAGGATGCACAGTCATTCTGAAATTATACTTGTGTTCAGTTTGAAGGAGTTTATCATAATCGCCAAAAGTTTTTCAGTAAGCAAAATTTTTAGAAAAATATATTGTCCACTGTTATATGGCAAGGCACTATTTCAACGCTAGGATTAGTAAACAAGTTTATTGTCAATCTGTACTGGTGTAAAAGTCTTCTTCTTGAAAGTGAATTTCTTTAGCTTGGAACACAAATAATATAGCTTTATTTGGTAATAATTTGGCCTGATACTTCAGAGAGACATTTGATACATAGAAAACATAATACAGTAGATTTTGGGGTGTTTTATGCTGTTGTATGATCCATATCATTGTAAGGTACAAGAAACAAGGATAATTAAAATAAAACAAGATAGATTTCGAGAAAGTGGAAACAGTGAATGCATTAAAAAAATGCTCAGCTGGCAAGCCACAGAAAAGGAATGAAATAAGAGAGTGGGAAGATTTAGAGAGTAGGTCAATGTTCCAGGCCATTGAGATATATTAATAATAATAAAAGAAGATAATTCCAGGTCTGCATTTCTCTGAACAATATATATACTATAGACTGAATATTTGATGAAAATCTAGATGGAAATGTTACTGAGAAGGTCTAACTGTAAGAGTTAGCTTGCATTTTGAGTGACCCCAAGGAGGTCACTGGAGCCTTGTTTGTGAAAGTGATACTGTTTCAGAGGCCAAAACATGACCAAAGATTAACCCCAAATTATTTAAGCATTGTGTGTTAGTTGAACTTTTGCTTGATAGAAAGTGACAGAGGCCATTCATTTCTACTGTTACATTTTAAAAAGTCTTTTATATTTTTAGTGTAGGAAACTTGCACCAATGAATTCTAAACTTTAATCTAAGATCCAGAAGGATGCATGAGGCTAAACATTAAGATTACATTAAGTCTTTTTAACTTTTCATATGACCAGTCTATGTCTGTGATAGTTAACATATAATTATTAGCTTTTTTTATGACTATACATGATTATAAAATGGAAAATTACTTGACTTGGCAAATATTTAATTTATTTATTTGTTTATTTAATTATTTGCTGCCCATCTCACTGTAAGGTGACTTTAGGTGGCTTACAGGTTTAGGTTTGCAAAGAAACTTAAATCATTCTTAATGCCATCTAATGATTTACATGAATTGGACACCAAGGTTATTTTAAGTTCCAGGATAAAAATAATATTAAATTTTCCTGAAAAATTGGATTATTAAAGGACGAGTTCATTTTTTAAAAAATGTGATGGGTATATAAGAGGAAGATCCTATATTAAACCCTGGGTTGAGATTAAAAATACATCATCTTATTTAAGGAAATTGACTTATTTGCAATAATTATGTATCACAGACTTTATATGGACTCCTTGTGGTTAAATTAGGTTTTCATGCCGCAATATATGTCCATTTCATGCTGTGACATGTCCATTCTAAAAGCAATATTTCTGTAAGTTCCCAAATCCATGCACACTTTCTGTTGCCTTAATGCCCTTCTATGGTCTCAAAGCATCTTGGTGTTATAGAACAGGGGTGTCAAGCTCACATCATTATGGCGGCATCACAAAACATATTGGGAATTTTTCCCCCTTTGCTAAACCAGGCATGGACATGGCCAGCATGTGATGCATCCAGCCTGTGGGCTGGGAGTTTGACAGCCCTGTTATAGAAGATGTTATAGAAGGTGTTCACATTCACCCTTCAACCCATCACCCACTTGCAGATTTAAATTAAAATCTTGGCTCAGCTTAAACCTTATATATAAAGTTAGATCTTAGATTAAATTTATGTGTCCTGAAAATGAATATCTTAGGGCTCCTTGTTCTCCTGTAGCACCTCATAAGCCCCTTTTATACTTACATAGATATTCTCCTATGATAACAGGATAGTTATTTGCATGTCTTAGAGCATGATTCTTCAACCCCCAGACTGTGGACTGGTACTGGCCTATGGTCTATTAAGAACTAGGCCACATAAGTGGCACGAGGATGAGCAAAGCTGCATCTGTGCATGCATGGGAGATAGGTTGCATGCGAAACCATCCTCCGCACACAGACACACCCGGTCCATGAATACTATTTTTCTTCTGAAACCAGTTCCTGTCTTGCTATATTTTGAAGAAAATATTAAACATTTTGGTTTGGTGTACTACATTGGTAGAGTAATTGCCTAATTTTCCATTATCTGATTTTTTTTTAAGAGTGGGAAGGAAAAATAACAATACCGTGAAAGGAAAAGGGAGGCATTGCAAAGCAGTGATTGGGCTGACAACACAGCATCCTGGACTGACAACACAACCAACTGCCCAGGATGTTTTCACACAGCCCATCACCCAGGTCATTAGAAAACAAAAGAGCAATTACCACACAGCTATTACCTCAGCTGCTCAGGATGTTGCAGAACAGCTGACTAATCTGCAAGCATCAACTCCATCAACCAATCAAGATGGAACAGCACAGCCAACCAACCCGCTTACAGCACCAAATCCAGTAAACCACACCCCCTCCACAGCAGTATTTAAGGAGAGATGGCAGCTCCAGTCACACATTGCTCCCAGAAACAAGAAGCTGAAGACACCAGCCTGAAGATGATGCGTGTGACCTCATCGAAACGTCGCCAAGACACCCTCAACCTTACACGGGAGAAAACCCGAATACACCAAGACTTGCATACCTGTACCCGTGAAAATCTACGAATAGATAGATAGATAGATAGATAGATAGATAGATAGATAGATAGATAAAACCTTCTGTAAAATACATGAGAATGTGAGGAAATTGAGGGTACTGCTTTACGACTGAACACATATGTGCTTCAGGTTACTTTAATTTCAAATTAGTTGGTCCATGCTGATGAATATTTTAGTGGTTGCTAAAATAAAAAAGATCATGCACGCCCATACCATCATGAAACAGGGCCAAAATGTATTTTATATTCTGGTGCAGTCACCTTTGCTTCATCAAGCCTAAATAATCAAATTACACAAGGCATCGCCCCACATGAGAAATTGTATTGTCATATCTTTGGTGGATACGAAGACCAATTATTTTCCCCCTTTCTTAATATATTATCTGAAAACCACTTGCAAAAGCAGCATCTTTGGTAGGGTGAAAGTCTACAGGATTGCCATGGCAACAGGAAGAGGGGGGATAGAGAGAGAGAGAGGAGAGAGAGAGAGGGAGGGAAAGCAAATGAAAAGCCCTGAATGTCTATGGCTTGACTAGAAACAGAGACCGTAAAGAGGCATTTATTCATTTTTCTGCATAAATTAGCCAGCAATACTTCCGGTATCATTTCTGGCTTGTTTAGATCAGCATCTCCTTGGCTGTTTGTATTTAGAGATGAAGCTTAAATTGTTTTCTGCCTGATTTTCTGTAGGAATCTTATATGGCAACAGAGGAAAGTGATAAACAAGACAATTAGCTTCACTGAAAGCTGCAAAGGAAGACCAAACAGGTTATGATGGTTTCTTGGTGATTTCATACCAATATCATCGACATCTATAAAACAGAAGTGTGGGTGTGTGGGTTTGTGGGTATGTCCCAAATAGGCTCTTCCATGCCTACACCAATCTGCCCCAAACTTGCCAGGCACATACCTTTCACTCCGGAGACAAACACTGGTGGTGGTGGTGGTGGTCACAAATGCCTTTGGGGGTTCTTTGCCCCCTAAAATAGCTGCCAAGGGCCGACCCCTGGCTGCACTGTACTGCACATGTGCAGAGGGCTCTGCAGTTGCCGAGGCAACAATGGCCAATAAAGGCAAGGCCTGCAAATTGGGCACTCTCCAGCTAATAGAGGCAAGCTATGCAAATTGGGCAAAGGATACTGGGAATTGTGTAGGATATAATTCCCTGCTTGCATCAAGTCATAGGAGGCCGAAAATACCTGGGGCAAGTGGGGTTATTGGCTAGTATGGTATAAATGGAAAAGGACAGTTAAAACTATATGCAGAACTATAGGTTCTTCTTTGGGTCATAAATAAATAGATAAATAAAGCTCAACTCAACAGCGCTACTTGAAATTATCAGTGTCTCTCCCAGTTACTTAAAGTAATGACTTGCTAGAATTTTCATTTTTATTACATTTAGAAAAGTGCAGCAATAACAGGTCTTCTAGCAAAACTACTCTATCCCCTTTCAAATGTAGAGTATAGAACTGTCAAAATAACTCTTATGCAGATTGGCAGATTGGCAAAAGAAAAAAAAATACATGTTGCTTAGCATGCAATGACAATATTGTAACAAATGTAGGAAAATAAGACAGTGATGTTACAAGGATATGTTATTTTTGGTAGATGAATTTCCATTTTAAGCCATCGTTAATTACAAACCTTCCCAAGGTCAGTTAAAAATCCAAGTCTTACTGCAGCTTACTTGCCATTACTGCAAGTTTATAGACTGTGGGGTTCATAATCATGCCAGCTGAACAGATGTGTGTGAATATTTCTGCAATATTATCACATTTTATTGCCCTTTACAAATGAACAGTTCTGTCACTGGATCACATTACATACCCATCTAGATTTTTTACACATCACACAGATTCACACTGGGCTGAATTAAAGCAAATCATTTAAGAATAGTTCTCAGAATTCCACCCACCCCTGTTTAATTTATTTAAATATTTATATACCATCTGTTAATCCATAGCATCTCCAGGAGGTGTACATCATTAAAAACATCTTACTATATTAAGTACAGTATAAACAATAAAATGCCATCCGTAAAATAACATCAGTGAAAAGGGATAAAGCAAAACACATCACAGAACTCAAATACCAAGGTGAACAGAAGTGTTTTTATTATGGACCTGAATGGGAGGTCATTTCCCAAAGTGAAACAGTGGGAGGGGATTATACCCTCATTCAAGGTGATGTGGGGAGATTTCCACAGGGTGAAGCCCAAGAATAGGGACTCTGATAAGTTCAGTCTTCAGCCAGCTCAATGTGAGAATGGAGATAGTCCTTGACTTATCACCACAACCGAGCCACACATTTCTGATGCTAAGCAAGACTTTTGTCCCATTTTACGACCTTTCTTGACCCGATTGTTAAGTGAATCACTGCAGTTGTTAAGTTAGTAACATGGATGTTAACTGAATCTGGCTTCCCCCCGAATTGGTTTGTTAGAAGGTTGCAAATGATGATGACCTGGGACTCAGCCACTGCCATAAATATGAGTCAGATGCCAAGCATCTGAATTTTGATGATGTATGACCACAAAAGTTCTAATGTGAAAAACGGTCACTTTTTTCTGTGCCATTGCAATTATGAACGGTCACTAAATGAACTGCTGTAAGTCAAGGCCTACTAGTATGAGTTTTGTGCTTTGGAATACTGACAAGGTGACCTGGATCAAAAGGGCTGCTGTAAATTAGCCACATATTGAGAGAAAACAAGTGAAGTTATCTCCCACCAGACTCCAGAGTGCTCTTATTTTTATTATTCCAGTTTACCTATGTTTGTTTTACCAGCAATGTCCTAGCCTGCAGTCACTCTCCATTTCAAATCATCTAAGAATGCCCACGCTTCAGAAGCATTTTGTAAACAAAGAGAATGCTGAAGGCTAGTGTCCTACTTAGCAGCCTGCTAGATCCCATTAAATAATCATTTTAAAAAAGAGTCCGATGGTGAAAGAGTTTGACAGGTACTAAATTGAAGGACACTTTTATGGATTTGTTCCTCTAGAGAGGAGGGAAGTTCTTAATTCTCAGACCTTGGATCGTCCAACGTACAGGAGCTTTATCTACAGACTTACTTGTTTTCATCCAATCTCCCACCCTTCCAGAAACTGACCAAAGACTTGCTTCAGCTCTCTTGATTCAAATGTAACAAAAAAAGAAAGCTTTCTGATGACACCGTGTTTTGAACATGATGACTGTTCCCAAGATTATATTACCTTATAGTTAAATGTGAATAATTAAGTAAATGAAATCCTGCCACCATTTCACAGGTAGTTATATGATTAATTTCAAATTTTAAACTATTAAAACAGTGCAGGGAAATCTTATAAGGGCAACCATTGTGACCTTTGTTAATGATGCCAGTTGAGTAGGGAATTTCACAGGAACATTAAATAAATGATGGTCTTCTTCTTGTACAATATCTGGGCCTCTAAATTTTCAGAAGAGAAAGAGAAAAAAAAATAGAAGCAGGACAGATGCAAAAGAGAATACAGATATTGGATAGTTGAAAAAAGGGGGATTAGGTAAAATGTTACTTGTCATTATCAAATGAGGTAAAACATCTCTAAACTCAATTCATCGCACAAATACAGTATGTAAAGTGCAAAATATTTATCTAGTTTGAATCATCCTATTTTGCACTAATACACTCTAGTAAAGGCAACATTTAAACAATGATGGATTCCCCAGTAAAAGCCATTTCAAGTTTCTTTACTAGATCAGAAGTCAATGTTTTAATGATATGACAGAATACTTAATTTTATTCCATTTTTTTCCCAAGTCTACAATGGTTACTTTACAATCTGACATTTCCACTGACCCGTATCTAGATGTGGGAAAAATTATGTCAACTGGGAGGCTGTGACCAGGTGATTAAATTCTGCCCTTCTATTACTTTAAAGCAGTTTAAAGCATCATTGTTTAAATGTTGCTTTTACTGGAGTGTATTATTGTAACACAGGATGATTTAAAATAGGCAAGTATTTTGTACTTTACATAAACATTGTTTAGTAATTCTGTATGGGCAATTCGCTTATGTGATACCAATGATAGCCTGAAAGTCTCAGCCAGTATTTTTTGACTAGAAGATATTTGTGGTGATTGTGTTAGACTTTAGTCCTATACTGTAGTTTTTAAGTTCACTGAAAGAACCTTGGTATGATTTCCAATATATGACTTGGCACAGCTTGACTAGGCTCAAGGCTTTATGACATAAAAGAAGCTTGGTTTTATTTCATACCAGAAAGATGTTAGTAAAGCAGTTGATTATTTTCTGTCAGCATGAAGGTGAAATTCCCTCTTTTACACCCACCATTGTTTAATGCTGATGCTTCTGCCTCCAACTCTTCTAATGATTTAACTTTTTATCCGGCACTTGTCATGCAGTTGACTGTCAGTTTTTGATGTAATATCTGCACCCTGAGAAATTCTGGCTCTCAGATTTTAGAGCAAGAAACACTCAGTGGAAACAGCAAACTCAGTGAGAAACTTTAGAGAACCAATTGTCCCAAACTTGGGGATTAGCTCTGGCAATTTTAAGGAGAGAAGTTTTATTATGTGGTACAGATAGTTAGAAGATTACTACTTTCTGTAAAAATGCTTGACTGCAGATTTTTCTTGGGAATACAGTTTTAGTGAATGCATGATCACTGATTAGGTCAACTCAATTTATGAAAGATTTGTTACATAAGCTTTTCTTCAGATAAAATGCAACCATCCCAAACACAGGCACATGCACACATATGGATGCACACCCATGCACACACAGAGATAGAGTGTGTATATTTATTTGGGCTACCATGTGGCTATCAGGTGCAGAGTTTATGTTACTTTGCACCAAGCCTCATTCAAAATAAGAAACAAGCAAATAATTGTCAATCCTTCAATATTGGTAAACAGGAAATCTAGCTGGCAAATCTTTTCCCATCTTTAGCCAGGACTCATAGAGCAGTTGTTAAATAGACAGTAGAAGAGAAATCAGCTAAGTGATCTTGATGTTTGCAAAGCTGAAAATACATTTAAAATGCTTTTTTGCTAACAATAATGGTAGCCAAATCAGATTAGAATAATGTGAGAGCAGAGAGCCTCAGAAAATTTTGTCTCAGTTTAAATAGTATAAAATCCATCAGAGACCAGTATGGTTACTTTTGTTTTAGTAAGTTTCTGTCTTGACTAAAATAACATTTCTGTTTCTTTTTTATTTCTCTCCCTACCTCTTCTTGTTCTGTTATGCCATTAGAACACACTATTTCAGTTGGGTACTGTCTTCATTTCATTTACAATATATACATTTCCTAGGCATCTTTTTTGGCTGAAAGGCAAAGTAAAATACTCTAAAGAGTTCAAATAACATATAAACTTGATCAGACAACTGAATTTCTCATTGCAATTCATTTGAGTTAGAACACGGACTTGGAAAGGACTTTTGATCAGCCTATAAAAAGCTACATCAAGTTAAATGTAACAGCATCTTTCATAAATTATCAGAACCCAAAGGAAAATTTCACTGAGATTTGGAATACACTTATATTAGTTTCAGTTCCAATTTTGCGGGACAAGGTATCAGTGGAAATCATAAGTCCCTGGAACAATCTGGATTTAAAATCCAACTATTACATTACTTTTCAGAAGATTTCAAAGACACTCAGACAGAGTGAAAATGGAAAGTGAAGACTTTATGATAAGCAAAATAGCACTGCTTAGATTGCAGAGTGCTCCATTTAAAATCGGGTGGTTCTTAACTTTTCTGACATGGATATCAGTTATTCACACAGAGTAACCACACCTCACTATGGTCAGGGAGCTTTGTTAATCTGGCAACCAGCTCTCACCATACACCTATTCATTCACTTTCTCACGTTACATAATCCTCCCCCACC
>JANHFR010007894.1:10519-21678 GCA_032468015.1 Mimophis mahfalensis | reverse complement strand
TTTTGAACTGCTAGGTTGGCAGAAGCTGGGACAAGTAACGGGAGCTCACTCCGTTATGCAACACTCGGGATTCGAACCACTGAACTGCCGACCTTTCTGATCGACAAGCTCAGCGTCTTAGCCACTAAGCCACTGCATCCAACTAGACATACCCAATTCCAGCAACCATTCTTTGTACCGTTTAGCCTCATTCCCTAATCATCTTTGTTGCTCATCTCTGCGCTCTTTCCAGAGTCTCCACATCTTTTTTGTTTTTTTTACATCATGGCGACCAAAACTGAATGCAGGATTCCAAGTGCGGCCTTACCAAGGCCTTATAAAGCAGCATCAACACTTCACGTGATCTCGATTCTTCTCTAACCCCTCTGTTAATGCAGCCTAGGACTGGGTTGGCTTTTTTGGCAGCTGCGGCATATACTGCCGGCTCATCTTTTCATTAAACCAGATGGCTGGAAAAGCCAAAAAAATAAAAAAGTAAAATCGGAGGAGCCATCAGGCCAGGCGAATTGGCAGTCGCCCTCTGGACAGCCACGAAGTCTCGAGACCCCTTGAGGGCTGCCGACGAACAAATGAAGGGTAAAAGGAGTCCTGGGCCTATGAAGGGGTGTGTGTGATGCGGGGGGTGGGGGGACACGGCACCGCATTCCGGTACCGCATATCCCCGGCGAAGCGTTGCCTCAGCTGAGGCGCCTCACACCCACTCAGAGCTGCCGCCTCTTCCCGAGCCGCGCCAGGATCGGACTCGGAGCCCCGCGTCTCTAAGCAACCGGACTCGCCCGTTTATCGCGTCACAAAGGGCGGGAGGACGGGTTAAGGCGCCTCCCCTTCGCCGCCGGGCGGAGGGAACGGGCCCTCCCGTGGGGCTGAATGTCTTCCGCTCGCCGTCGTCTTCTCCGCTCCACGGCTGCCTCGGCAGCTCCCTGAAAGGGGGAGGCGGCGCGTCGGCCCCTCCCGCGGGGCCCTGCGTGGCGGGAAACGGCAGGTGAGGAGGACGGGTCTCCACACCTGGCCGCCTCTTGGGGCGGGGGGAGCAGGCGTGGCCGCGCCCGCCCGTTTCTCCTCTTTTCCCCTCAGTGTTCCCCAAGAGCCGGTGCCCCCATAGGCGGCGTGGCCCTATCAAAGCCTCAATTGGAGGCTCCGAAATGAGGCCTGTTATCTTCCTTGGCCTGGGAGTTAGTTAGAGGGAGGCCGGTCTGAAAATCGAGAGACTCCCCGCGAAGGGCCCGCTGGCAAAAACCAGGGCCGGAAGAGCCCAGCCCTGTAAAGGACTGTTCCCTTCAGCGCTTCCATCTTGAGGCTTTTTGTTTATAGTTTCCTGGGTTTCGGGGATTTTTCCTGCCCTGACCGTAAGGGACACAACTACCGGTAGCAAGTTTTGAATTCCCCGATCCTGTGGGGAAAACCGAGTTGCCTGCTTGGCGTTTTTCTCCAAATGGAGTCGGCACCTGGGATTAAATATCAGCATTGGGGACTCTGCCAAGAAGGCTCTTATTTATTCTGCACCTTAGCCGGTTCTCTATAATTGTAGATGGGAGAGTTGAGTAGTTGAGTAAGAAATGGCCCCGTTCTTTTGCTTGATAGTTGTGTGCACTCAAACATTGGAGCTTAGTTTCTTTTATTTTTCAGTGGCATA
Source organism: Mimophis mahfalensis (assembly GCA_032468015.1). Lineage (NCBI taxonomy): Eukaryota > Metazoa > Chordata > Lepidosauria > Squamata > Mimophis > Mimophis mahfalensis. The sequence goes on along the minus strand of JANHFR010007894.1, from coordinate 20,045 downwards.
AACAGTAGTGACAACATAAGTAACCATTGGTAGTGCACAGGGTTAATATACAGGTGCTCCTCAATTTACAACAGTTCATTTCATGACTGTTCAAAGTTACACCGGCGCTTGAAAAAGTGACTTATGACCATGTTTCACAGTTAACGACTTTCAAAGCATTCCCATAACCGGGTGATTAAAACTCAGATGCTTGGCAACAGCTTCATGTTTATGACCATTGCTGTGTCCCAAGGTCATCTAATCATCTTTTGTAACCTGACCAGCAAAGGCAATGGGGAAACCGGATTCACTTAACAGCCAGGTTACTAATATATCAACTGCAGTGATTCACTTAACAGCTGTGGCAAGAAAGGTCTTAAATGGGGCAAAATTCAACAAATGTTTCAATTAACAGAAATTTTGGGCTCTTTTGTGGTTGTAAATCGAGCACTACCTGTAGTGATTATTAGAGATAAAGGACATAACCAACATATGGTAATGCATAGGCTTAATATATCTGCATGGCTGTGCATGATGGAGAGCAAGAATCATTTTGACACAACTGGTAGATTGTCATAGTCCACCAAAAAAGCTGGAAATCTATATATTAACTTAAGGCAGAAAGATCACAAGAGCTTATTAATTTCTTTGGTTCTATGGAAACAATAATAGTTTTTTACGATTTGACTGTTTGTGAAATCACAAATGTGCTTTTCCAGAGTGTTTGCCATGGGATGGCTCAGCAAGACCAAAATAGGCAATTGTAGCTCAGTAACTGAATTCTGGTTGTGTTTCAAACATTTAGTGCACTTTTGCAATATAAGCTCTAGCAAAAACATACAGGAAACAATTTGTGCCATTCAGCATAAGTAGAATATTCTGAGTATACAGCTGGCAGGAGTACAAATGCCTTTCATTTGTAATAGGAGAGGGTTCACATAATAATTTAATATATTCTGTGTAGAATTACCAATTGTAGTGGATCATTATAGCACACTTGATCTTTATTATTTTCATTGCTTGGGAATTAGCTGTTGACATTAGTGGACATACTTTTCTCTGTTGGCTTGTTTTCCCAGGAACAGTATTCTAATCTCACAAATTTCTAGGTTCTTCACACATGTGGGAAATTGGTTTTTTTTAAGATATCTATTACAAAATTGATCTCTGTTGATTGTTTCCTCAATCATTAATATAATATAGATATCCATCTACAGTACTTACTTGCTTAAATCCAAGTGGTCCTTTTTTGTAAGGAAAATCTTAGCTGTCTTAAGTGAGACTTATTTTATTTTCATGTGAAGAATTGCTTTGAATTGGAATATAAATATAAGGAATATAAATCCTTCCTTTCCCCACCATTCAGCCAAAAAAACTAAGAAAGTCCAGTATCCTTTTGAAAAACATCTTTAATACCACGATGACCTGCATGATTGAGAATCTCCATAGACATTTGGTCTGGATTTTAAAATTTAGTGTACTCTTTCTGTTATAATAACAATAATACAGTGAAAAAAGACATTTATTTACATTTTTTGCCTTTAAATATGTTCTGGGTGAAAAAAATAGAACGAAATTTGTTTTCTTGCTTTAGGAGAGTTACTAAAGAATGCTTTAATAGATGTTAATATTTCCTAAATGTTATGACAACAGATCTTGAATCAGTCTTAACCATGAAACATGAACAAAAGCATAGTTTTCCCTGTTTAGAGCTGACTTGAGTTAAAATTGAGATATAATGCCCAACTGATTTTTTTCACAAGGAATACTAGAATGGCCAGCAAGAAGGAACCCCCTTTCTTCAATGAGGATAATGTTGGATCATGTCATTGCAAACTTACGTACTATGACACCATGGAGCTCTTCATTGAAACTCTGACAGGAACATGCTTTGAATTGCGAGTGTCTCCTTTTGAAACAGTTATTTCCGTGAAAGCTAAAATCCAGAGACTGGAAGGTACATGTTCTTTTTACATTAGGATTTAGTTTTGAAGTTTGAAAGTTCAGATATTTTAGAGGGAATGTCAACAGAATTAAATGTCTGGTCAAAAATTTGAACATAAAGTATTTTATTTATATTGAGATCCTAGAAATAAATTTGGATAGAGATGTAACAAATATATAATTGCTTGGGTCCAGATAACAGTACAAATGCAAAAATATTTGTGTTTTTTTATAAAAGCTCAAATGATAATAACATTTGTCAATCAACAATATGAGGTAAGGATGATGAATGAGTGTTCTGTGTAGGATACCTTTAGCAAACACAGACAGTCCTCATTTAATGATCACAATTGAAACCAGCAACTTGGTTGCTAAGTGATGCAGTCACTAAAGGAAATCATGTGACCACAACTGTCTTTATTTTATCTCCGTTTTCCTTTTTCTCCCAGTACCCTTTTCTCCCCCTACCCAGCCAGACTAGCATATTCATTTCAGTGCGTACCTGATTGTATATCTGCTTACTATCTTATAATTTCTTTCTCTCCAACCTCTCTCTTCTGTTGGGGAGAGGAGGAGAGGGGAGAAAAAACAGACCAAGTCCAGTATATGCACTAATGGTAGATATGTGTCTAAGAGATGCTGCAAAGGTCCCAAGCATGCATCTTGTTGCAAAGTTATTTTCTCAGCATCAATATAACTTTAAGGCGAGGTCCATCTGTAATGTAATCTGTAAGTTTGTAGTTATGATTGGTTGCAACATCCTACAGTCACTTGATTGCTGTTGTTGATTTTCTGCCCCAATTTCCCATTAGCAACATTAATGAGAAGCTGGCAGGGAATGTGACAGATTGCCCAGATAAATGTGTCGCCTCCTGCCCATCTTTTCGTTGCACTCACCAGCACCCTCTTTTACCCTTTGCATGCTCACATCTAGCAATAACCGCCTTCCTGGCCTCCCTGCACCCAGACACAAGCACCCATCCCACCAACACCCTCCTTCCCTGGATCTCCTTGTGTTTGCACACAAGAATGTACCCCCAGCACCTTCCTTCCCTGTTCCGCCCTGCCCTCATACACAAGTATCACAGCACCCTCTTTCCCCAGCTTCTTAGAGTTTGTGCTGCACTGTGGCATGCACACACACACACACACACACACACACACACACACACACACCAACTTTTGCATAGCCTACATTGGGACCCCTGGAGCCTCTCTCACTCTTCTGTGGCATCTCCACTCTTTATCTCTGACTCCGTCTGTTTCTCGCTTAACATCTTGCATTTCTTAAGGTTACAGCAACAACCAGGGCTGCCTGGATTATATTGCTAAACAACGTGGCCACATAAAGCCACACTTGAAGGTTGTATTGCTTAGCAATCCCAGTACCAATTTCCATCACAAGTTGAGGACTGCTTGTAAAAATACTGCTCTATTTTCTACTTTAGTTTTTTCCAAGTTTATTGTAGAATTGAGTGGGATCTTCATTCCCTGGATCCTATCTAGTTTTGGGTCATTTGCCACTTCCTTAGCTGTTCACTATTTCTGAGAGATAAGTATTCAGCAAGTGCCGTTAGTATCCTAATATACAAAATAAGTATGATTTGCTCATTATTCTTTTTTTTTTACAATTGCTTTTTGCAGCTTATTGGACAGCTAATAAACTGATTGCTATTCTTTTGTTTTAAACCCAACTTACGCAAATTCTTAGCATTTTTCACCCATACCAGCTCATTGTCAGTTTTAGCTCTCCTATATAAAGAATCCAAAGCTTTGCAGTGGCATTAAAATACAACATTTTTTAGCTTCTGGTCAGTGAGAAAGGAGATTAGAAAAGAGCAATGGTCAAGCAGATACTATACTACATGAATTATATAACAGTCTTGGATTTATAACAGTTCTCTTAAGTATCATTCTCATGTAATTAAGTAAAACCAGAATAAAATTCTGATATTTTGCAAATTACATCATTAAGTGAGGAGGAGCATTACTGCATTTTCTCTCAGAATACTGCATGCTGACCATAAATCTGATCATTGTTCTTAATTCCTCACTTACAAACTGCAGATTGTTGTAAGTACAATCACTAAGGACTAATTTAACAAGCCCTTACTTAAGGTTAGCATGGATTATTCTGACTTGGAAAATTTATCTTCAAATCCTTAATTCCCAGTGAATTTTACCAAATGTCTTAAAATACTTGCAGCCTAATCAACTTCATGGAGCTACAAGGATAAAATGAAAGGAACAATCATATATATCATCTTGAGCAAATTGAGGAATTCTAGGGCAGTAGTTAATGAAATTAAGCCTGATGTTGGTGAGGTAATACAAGATTGTTGTTACTTCTTACTACTAATCAACTGGTATTAACTGCCTTACTTAAAGGCAATTTTACTATTGTTTGGATTTAATCTTAGCACTAAAAATAAGGAGTTTAAGTCAGGAATGTTTTGCGTGATACAAATTAAAATCATGTTTTTTATTTAAAATGTGTTAATTTCTGAGGAATATATATCCAAAGAAATAACTTTTTTAGTAATTTTAGTCATAGTTTTGCAAAGTAAATATATCCATTCAATTTTAATATTTCAAGGTATCCCTGTATCTCAGCAGCATTTAATCTGGAATAATGTGGAGCTGGAGGATGACTATTCTTTGAATGATTACCAGTGAGTATTCAAATGGAGGTGTTCTAATCCAGGGGTCTGCAAACTGTGGCTCTGGAGCCACATGCGGCCCTTTCAGCCCTCTGCTGCGGCTCCCTGTCAGCTGATCCCACCACTGACTGGCCCCTGCCCTCCCATGCCATCCCTCCCCATCACTCATTGCCTGGCCTGAGAAGGCAAGGGTGATGGTGTGGGATGGAGACTCATTCCATATTCCAGAGCAGGAGGCAACTGGGTAGGAATAAGTGATGTGAGTTGGCCACGCCCACCCAGTCATACCAGTTGTTAAATTATTGGCTCCCGGTGTTTTCTGTGAGAAACAGGTCCAAATGACTCTTTGAGTGTTAAGTTTGCAGACCCCTGTTCTAATCCAATACCCTGCCCAAGCAGGAGACCCTATACCATTCTGGACAAATGGTTATCCATTTTCTTCTTTAAAAAAACCCTCCAGTGATGGAGTACCCACAACTTCTGGGGGCAAGCCATTCCATTGATTCATTGTTCTCACTAACAGGAAATTTCTCCTTAGTTCTAGGTTGGATCTCTCTCTCTTTGATAAGTTTCCATCCTTTAAATTCTTGTCTTTCCTTCAGGTGCTTTAGAGAATAAGTTGTCCCTCTTTTCTTTGTGACAGTCTCTCAAGTATTGGAAGACTGCTATCATGTCACTCCTAGTCCTTCGTTAGATTAGACATACCCAGTTCCTATAACCATTCATCATATATTTTAGCCTCCAGACTCCTAATCATCTTTTCTCTGCACTCTTTCTAGAAGAAAAGCTTACAAAATATGTCTGATTGATTGTTTACAGCATTTCAGAAGGATGTACTTTGAAGCTGATCTTAGCAATGCGTGGTGGCCCTATTAATACAAAAAGAGGTAGGCTTTTTTATATTCAATCTTCCTGTTTTTATAGAGATCATAAACTGACTAAAATTATGCTTATCATTTCCTTAATGAATGGGAAGAAGTTAAGATTTATCTCCGTTTTAATTTAATAACATACTACGCACTATAAAGGTAGTTCTCATTTAGCTACCACATTTGAAACCAGCAGTTTGGTTAATAGTGGTCATTAAGTGGGAAAACCTCCTGACCACAACAGTACTTAAAATTGTACTTTAGCTTTCCTTTGTTTTACAGTGCTAGAAGGATACAACTTCAAACAGGTGGGTAAAGCCAAACTACAGGAAAGTTTTTCAGAATTTGAGGAAGCTGGGTAAAAGGCAAATCTTATGGTGGAATGTTCACCGCAGCACTGGGATTGTTGTTGGGTTATTAATTGCTTATTAATTATTATGATTATGATTAGAATAAGAAAATGTTTGTATTTACATTAATTGGAGAGGAAAGAATTCACAGAAGGAGCAGGCACACTGGGGAATACACATCCAAAGGAATGTGCTGACACTGGCTATTTTCCTAACTTGCTAGCTATAGGGGTAAAACTGATTAGGGTCTTGTCAATTTCAAGAAGTAGCTACAAGGAGGCTGATTACAAGTAGTCCTCGCCACCCCAGGTGGTTCTGGAATTTTGGTCACTGATGTAAATATTAAGCAATCATCATGTGATCAGACCAGATTTTGCTTTACTCCAGTTTAGTTTTACTTCAACTCTACATTCAATTGAATTATAGGATAATATACTTGGTGATTTTTACCATAGGTAAGGGGATCACATAGTTGTTAAGCTTCCTCAATTGACCTTGCTTGTCAGATTATGATCAGATGATCCCATCAGATATGGCAACCATTGTAGAAATACCTCTTCTCATCCAACAAGGTTTTTCAGCCTCTTCCACATCTTAAAGACTTAAATCATTGCATAGACAATTTCTGAGATCATTTCTTCACGTGGAAAGTTGCAGTGCCTATGTAATTGAAATCAATAGATAAAATCAGATTTAATTTTTGTCCTTATTCCATTCATTTGCTGAAGTGTATTCTGCAGTATACCATTGAGGCTATGAGCTTAATCTAAATAAGTTGCAATTTCTAAATTACAAAAAAACTAGTAGAACATCCCGATGTTTTATCATAAATATTACAGCGATGGTGAATTTCAAAATGACTAATTCAGCAAATAAAAAATTTGTTCTCTCTGTCAACCCCTCAAGATAGAGAGTCAAAGTTCTTAATGCTAACACTGCTTTTATTTTTAAATTTTATTTTACTTTTAGGATTACAGGAACAAAATTTTGCAAGCCTGAAAGTGCCCACCCCCACCCCCGTCCTTTATTTTTAAGAAAACTAGGGAAGGTTATTTCTGGGAAATTTTCTTAAATTGCATTTTTGTTTTGGACTTGCATTTTTTATCTGACCATTGTCTTAGTTGCAGCTCTTCCTCCTCTTTCTCAAGGTTATTCTTACAGCCCATTACATCCTCTGAATCTGGTTTAGTTCTGTGCTAAAGATTTCACCCCATGTGTCTGAAACTGATATACCGAGAAAGAGTTCTAGTGAACATTAATGAAACATTATTATATCCCATCAAGACTGATAGGAGAAAATAGTACATGCAGTCCTTACTTAGGGACCAGTCACTTAGCAACTACTGCAAACACATAAATCCACAATCAAGTGATCTCGGTCATCCAATACTGATTTTTGGCGGGGTGGGGGGTTGTGCATATTTTGGGTGTATATTTCTGGTTTCTGGCAAGAAACACCCGTTATGGAAAACATGTTTGCTTCACCACTACCATAAAAATGGTCATAAAATCGAGCACAGTCCTGTACTGATCCACTTAATGATTCAGTTATTATAATTGTGAGTCGAGGACTACCTATACACAATTTTGCCACATGTTTTCAAGGCTATGACAACAAATTTGTTCTTAGTTCACTATGTCAGTTTTATGCTTGAGTGGAAACACCTAATGTGTGGATTGTGGGTTATAGTACATCAGCAGAGACTTGAGAAAATACCTGGTTCTGAGGATTATAGCTAACACTTTTCAGAGAGTTATTCAGTTATGAAAAGGGCATTGATTCTGTTCGTCTGTACCTGAGACTTTATATGCTTCAGGATGCTTTTGATGTTAATGATTTTCCTAATATAAAAAAGAAATTTTACGTTTTGTAAAGCAGTAGAAAAGTTTGTTGATGTCCAGCAACCTAAAGCCAATTTTATTTCTGGTTTAAAATAGGGTTTTGGGACTAAATCTGATTTATTTAATAGGGTTGCATAACACTTTACTTGGTTGTTAGAAACAGGAGTTTCTGTGAACGTGTTCTTCATGTCGGCATTCAGACGAAAATATAGTCCCTTTCAAACCATCTTTTTTCTTCATGTTCCTTTTCTTGGTAGTTCCTTTGGAAGACCCAATCAAGGAAATAGCAGAATACATGGGTCCCTGTCGAGATGATGTCTGGGAAAAGGTTCCATCCAGTAAACATGTTACATTCTTGGTCTACCAGGAAGGAGACCAGTTGAATTTTTTTCGAGTTGTAGACAGGGGAGATGGAACTTTAACACCATTATCTGAATCTTTAAGGTATGTTATTTGTAAGCTTAAGAGTGTTCAAATGTTATTGAAAACTCTGAGCAAGTTTACAACTAAGTTAAGTTACATTCTGCTCCTGGCAGAGCTTTCGGTTGTTTTCTGCTAAGAGCCATTAGATGTTGATCTATTAAAAATAGTCATAAAAGTCTAATATGAACTGAAGGAAACAAAACTCCAAGGCCAGTAGATTCCTTAAAGAATAGTTTTATTGGAAATACCATATTGGCACAGTTCTGGTGAAAGCTGACTGGAGGTTTCCGTGGTTTTCACCAAATTAAAAATAAGCGTTTTTCCCCAGTCAGTCAGTCAGTCAGTCACATGGTCCATTCAGGGTGCTGGTAATGTCACTCCTCCTCTCCCTCCAACCAGGCGTGAGAATGTCCTTGGCTCCCAAGTGAAAGTATTTTATTTTGGCTACAAAACTCCAGCTGTCTCTATTCCTCCCTCCCTATCCCTCAGCTCCAGTGTGGCAACGCTGAAGCTCCAAAATGGCTCTGCTCAGGCCAGAGTTGACAGTTGCCTCTTGAAAAAGCACCTTTGGGATTTGTTAAAGAGGATTCCAATCTGGAACTAAGGAGAAATTTCCCAAGAATAAGAACATTTAATGAACAGAACAGCTTACCTCCTGGAGTTGTGGGTATTTGCTGGAGGCCTTCAATAAAAGAATAAAAGCCTCTTTGTCTGGGATGCAATAGGGTGCCCTGCCTTGGGCAGGGGGCTGGACTAGAAGACCTCCCAGACCCTTTCCAGCCCTATGATTCAAGGGGAAAATAGCTTCTGGGATTATGTGACTTCATCTAACTTCAGTAAAATCCCCAGTTTGTGACTGATGTATTTCCCCACTGACAGTCTTAATTTCAAAGAGTAGTAAGTTTAATTAGATTTGTAAATATGTTTCCAAACATGGCATTTGAATGTCATATTTATCTTTTAGAAAAATGATTAGAAGTAATTTTTCAAAAGCAGAAAAGTAACAGTGGGGGTATTGCCTTTTTTTCTGTATCAAAACTAAAGCAGGAGACATTCTCTCCATATGCTTGCAATGAAAAATGACCAGTAAATGGTATCTGAAATAAAGGAGAAAAGGAGATTGTTAAATTCATTAACAATCTCTGTATGTTGCCAGGTCCATGGTACATAATGCCCCCCTCGTTCGGGATCTGATCGAGGGAGAGGCCGCGGACCTGGCTTGCATTACTGGTTGGGCCCAGAGGGAGGGGTCCCTCTGATCGATCTTTGCCCACCAGGTTTCCAGGTGCTTCACCGCCCTAGGGCTCAGGGCAGGGGCGGGGGTGTGGCGGTTATCGCGAGAGGCTTTATGTCCGCGGGAGGCCACTGACACAGATAAGGCAGGTGTGAGTCCCTCCTCCTGAGGTTGGGCCCTAGGGTTCAGTTGGGTGTGTTGCTGGCGTACCTGTCGCCCAGCTGC
>JANHFR010007892.1:255140-265681 GCA_032468015.1 Mimophis mahfalensis | reverse complement strand
CAAAATCATCCCCTCTTTCCCCCCACCCCGCCCCGCCCCGCTCTGGGCCACCTATCCAGAAAGGTTGAGAACTCTGCCCTGGAAGTAGTAACTGTTGTTTTTCTCCTCAGATTAGGAACTGCTATAGTAATTACTGGGATTGATAAAGCAGAATCAAATCCATGCTATAACACTTGTGAGAAAAAAGGCCTATTAAATGCAGGATAGTAAATTCGCAGAGATTATTTATGGGCATCATTAGAACCTCTAAAAGTCTCTGAAAAGACATTCCCCTCAGGAGTCTCCGCAGAGGTTGGCATGGCTACCAAGAGCTGTTCGCCATACAGCTGCTTCTCTGATCTTCACTACCACCCTCAATAACAAGGAACAAGGAAATAAATAAAACATTATTTGTTGACATTTTATCTTTCACCCACTATATCTCTTCTTTTGTAGCTGTTTATTCTGTCCCTTTAAATATTTTAATAAAAATAACATCCTTTACCCCCCAAATATACTGTGTTTCTCCAAAAAGATGAGCCACCTTGAAAAGAAGCCTTATCATGTTTCTGAGAGCATGCAATCAAATTAAGCCCCACCCACAAAATTAGCCCGAATTAAGACCCCGCCCACCCCAAGGTGCAGGGGGTGGGGTGAGGCACACAGGTAAAATATAAGATAGGGTGGAGATCAATCCGGAGTTCTATTATCGGCTGCAGAGGGCTTTCTGGAAGGCATTTGCAGAGTTCTATCATCAGCTGCAGAGGCCTTCCGGAAGGCATCTGAAGGCGAAACAGAGACCGGGGAGATGCGTGCGAGTGACGGCATGCAGCTGCAGAAGAAATGGGCCAGCAGTGGGCTCCTGCTGGGTGGGGCTGTCAGTGTCACCATTGCGAGGTGCATCAATAATTAGAACCCTCCAAAAAGAAGGCCTAGCCTTTTTTTCGGGGGTCAAAAGAAAATAAGACCCGGCCTTGTTTTTGGAGAAATACAGTAGCAATCTTACGGAATCTGGAAAAGTTCAGAAGTTTCCTAAGGGGGTCATGCATCTGAGAAAGAGATAAAGGAACCATCTGATATTTCAGATTCCAAATTTCCAAGAAGTTGAGGATAATTTGGAGTAATTAACTATCCCACCGTACCACTAAATCATGCAGAGATGGGTGACAACAGATTCTGAATATCTTGCAGGAATAGGTTTCAGTTTAGACGCATCCAGATGAACAACTGATAAAGGATAAAATATAATCACTTTGCACCTCAGAGGGTGAACAATCCCAGCAATGGTTCAGAGGTTGTGATAATAAAAGCCATGAATGATGATGCAATTTTAAATCCTAGTAACCACCCGCAAATATGTTCCAGCTTCTATTCAGGGCAACAAGCCAAGAAAACCCAATAAAATCCTTAGTGAGGAGAATGAAGACAGAGGAGATATCAGCCTTTATGCTGCTATTAAAGAAGCTACAGTTCTACTGCTTGCCTTTATGAATGAAAAAGGACTAGTCATAGCTTAACTGGGACTGGCAACCACTGTGATGTGGTTGTAAAGTGCAATCTCACATGACCATGCCAAATTACAACAGCAGTTCTGGTTCCCATCGTTAAGTAAATCCAGTGTAGTCATTAAGCAGAACATCATGTGACTGCCATTTGTGACTTTCTGCTGGCTTCCCCACTGACTTTGCTTGTGAGAAGCCAGTAGGGAAGCTCACAAATAGTGATCATGGGACACTACAGCCGTCAAAAATAAATGCTGGTTACTAAGTGCCCAAATTGCAATCACATGACCACAGGGATGCTGCAAGAGCTACAACTATGAGGACTGCTTTTAAGTCTCCTGTATCAGTGCCACTGTAACTCTGAATGGTTGCTGATTGAGTACCACATTTTTTGGACCATAAGACGCACCTGACCATAAGACACACCCAATTTTTAGAGCAGGAAAACAAGAAAAAACCCTGTCTCGGTGTCTCTTCTCTCTCACTCAGAAATCCCTGCATGCTCTCCTTGGGGCTCTTCGCTAACCCTTTTTCTTTCTTCCTTTGGGAAATCCGGGCTGGCTGAGGAACAGGTGCAAGCCGTGGCAGAGGCTTCCCTCTTCCTCCTCCCCTGATATCGAGGAGTCACCGGGTAGGTGTAGACAGCTGGCGGCAGGTTCCCAGCCGGACCCCTGGAGCACCGGACAGCCCATGGGTAAAGTGGAAGAAGGGGGGGCGCCACGTGTCCACCACCCTCCGCCTGCCAGCTGGCATTCGGGACACCCAGGGGGACATGGCACGTGTGGGGGAGACGTCTGCAACAGCCCTACTGCCAGCTGGCAACCAGGAAGCTCCGGGGCGGGGCGGCGGCAGTGCGGAGGTGACGCCTGCAGCTCTGACATGTAGTTGGGGGAGAGAGGGGGGCTCTGTAGTCCCGGCTGGTCAAAGCACAGCAAAGGCGCGCAGCTTGCTTGAGGAAGGTCTCCCCATGCATGCGCACCCTCCTGGCCCCACCACAGCTGGCCAGGGGGTTGCGAGAAGAGCAGGGGAAGGAGGGAAGCCTCCGCAGAAGCTCCTGCTCATTCCTCAGCCAGCCCGGAGTTCCAAAAAGAAGTAAGAAAAGTAGTAACGAAGAGCCATGAGCAGAGCTTGCCGGCTTGGGAGCGACAGTAAGCAAATGCAACAGTGGGTGACAGCACATGGGACACCACAGTCAAACAAATATCCTTTTACAACAGCCTTGCTGGACAGCATTTGGACTATAAGAGACACCCTCATTTCCCCCCCACTTTTGGGGGGGAAAAGTGTGTCTTATGGTCTCAAAAATATGGTAGATAGAGAAACTAGAGAATTTGTGTTTGAAAACAAACCTGATGGCAAGGCTGATGAAGTCTCAAGCAATGGATTCATTTCCTCTGGAACGAGCTACCGTTAGAGATCCGGACTGTCCCTGACTTGAGAGCCTTCCGCCACACCCTTAAAATACATCTTTTCCAACAAGCTGGTCTGTCCCCATAATGGGAAATTTTAATTAGGATAAGGAATTTGGGTTATTGGTTTTAAGATTTTAAATTTGTTTGTTGGGCCTAAATTATTAGTTTAATCTATTTTAAATTTTTGTATTATATGTCTTTTAATTGCCCTGTAAACCGTCCTGAGTCATGCGGGAGAAGGGCGGTATATAAATTAAATTAAAAAAAAGAAATTCTCAGACCAATATTAGGTAAAAGTAAGCCTGAAGGAGTGAACTGCCTATGTACTTTGTATTTCTTCTATTATACCTTCAAAATCAGGTGTGGTCTGTCTGCTTAATTGTTTCTTCTTTGAGACCCAAAATAATTCTAGTGTTCAAGGCAATCACAAAATCTGATCAGAAAATTCAGCAGACTAATTAGGCTGCATTTGTGATGTGCTTCCGGAGATGGATGATTTGTCATTCAATAGAAACTTCACAAAATTTCAGAAATTATATATTTAAAAGTTTAAGCATCTTGAGCAGTAATGTCCAAAACCTGAAAATCTTCATTCCTGGCAATAACTTCAGGAGTTCACCGCACATTCATTTCTTTTGGAAGTGGCAAAGAGTGTTTTCCCGTCAGGTCAATATTTTATTGCCATACTTTCCCAATTACAAAATACTGTGTTTCCCCAAAAATAAGCCCTACCTTGCTTTTTACACATGTGCCCAATATATGCCCTCCCCACAAAATAAGCCCTAGCTAAGACCCCGCCCACTCGGGAGTGCATGGGATGGGGCGAGGCACAAAGATAAAAAATCAAGCTAGGGTGGGGATGGGGTGGGAGAGCTGCCCTACTTACCTTCAGACAGTTGCAGCCAGGCCTTGCACACCCCAAAACCTGCCTCAACCTTGCCGGTCTACTTTTTCTGTGGCCGGTTGCTGCTGTTTGTGCATGTTGCCCCTGGCCTCCATTTCATCATCAGAGGCCTTCAGGAAAGGTTTCTGCAGCCAAGAAATGGGTTCCAGATTGACATGTACGGTCCTGGCCTCATTTTGCTGTCAAGAGGCTTTCAGGAAAGGCCTCTGCAGCTGATAAAAAGAGCTTCAGACTGACACACATGAAGGCCTCTGACAGTGAAATAGAGCCCGGGGCATCGCACACAAGTGGCAACAAGAAGCCATAGAAGTGGGCTGGCAGAAGGCTCCGCCCACTCCGGAGTGTTGGGTGGGGCTGTTGGTGCCACTGCTGCTGCCACAAGCTGAGTCAGTGGAAGACATCCCTCCAAAATAAGATTTTTTGATGTTAAAAAAAAAAAAGTAAAATCAGGCCTTATTTTCAGGGAAATACAATAGCATCTAAAATGCAGGTGGCCCCTGAAAGATTGTGGATGAACAGTACCTAACTCTGATGAAAATAAAAATATAAAACAAAAGTTGATAGTATGTGATAACAAGTCAAATAGAAACTGAAAATATAGTTTTCAATTACAGAGTTATTAAACACTACTGTGGAACAGCTAAAGTTGAAAACAGTGAAAGAGTAATACAGAGAATATTAAGCATGAGGATTCAATCTTCAGGAAACTGAACACTTCAGTCTATTACATGGCAAGGTATTCCTGAATGAATTCTATTTTTGCCAAATATAACAAATTCATCATTATATTTAAAAAGAAATATAGCCTGCCTAATGAGCACATTATGAATTTCTAAAGCAAGATAATTTAAGTTTTGAAGGAAGGTTATAAAATATGACTTGTTCAGTTTTAGTTTACAAAATTGTGGCAATTCCTTTGACACTGCTTCCAGCAAGTGACTACAACCAACGTATATCAAGAGAACATAATATCTGTAATGCCAACAGTTCCAAGACCAGTTCTCTTGACAGACTTCTACATTGATCCGGCAATGCTGCGTTTATGTGTTGATACAAATAATTTGCCTCAGAAGTGAATAGAAAGGGATTTGTGTGCTATGGCTCAAAGATACTCAACCTTACTTGCAGGATGGCAATCACCCTGTTTTGAGGAAAGAACAAATAACAAACCCTTGATTCGTTATCTGGCATTTATTAAAGGAGGTTCTGCTGGCTTACTTCCAAACTAGCCGTGCATTTCCCCATGTCACGGAACTGCACTTCCTGCTTTCTGCCCTTACTCTGCCCCACAGCAAGCAGAATTATTGAAGCAAGGTCTTTAACCTTTTAAAACATGACGCATGATGAAGCAAAGATTAGAGGAGTGACACAGGAGGATACGATTTATAAAAAGCACTAGCTTTTTATGCTGAAGGAAGAGATATCTGCAGGAAAATACACCATCCAAATGAATGTGGGATAATACTGAATAACAAATCTACTGGCAAAATCCGCAGTGAGAATTAGTTCTAAATATTAAGTCATGCAGAGCCTGCTAGCCTTCACTGGAGGAATCTTTCAAGATTCTCCTTTGCCTACAATTCCAATATGTATCCTTGGAGAAATAAGTCAGATGCCAGTGGCCCTCACTTAAAAAAAATCCTTTCATTATTTTTCTTAAGGCTGTATGTGAGATAAACAGCAAAGATTTTAGTACAGGTATCTACAAATTTTAGCTATTCAGACAATCCATTTTAATACTTTAATAACAATATCTTTGATAAGCAGTACAAAGAGCTGTGATAGATTAAGTCAGCCTACAACCCTCTCGAGTCCCTTGATTTCAGGTTGTTAAGATTTGAAAATGAAAATGCTTTTTGCCATGGAAAATGATTCTGTCCTCAGAATGTCCATTTATTTGCTCAGATTTCAAATTAACTTTTTAAACTTAAACTGTAGCTTTGTGAAAACTGGGAATCAAATAATTTCAATCACTCGATCATTTGAAATGCGAATACAATAGATTTCTCAACCATGAGGAGGATTCATTACTAAAAGGTAAAGCAGTCAGTGAAATCAGGCATATATGTACAAAACATTTGTTTCTCAATTCTGGCCCATTTTTATCATAAGCCAGTTTCTAAAAAATTAGGAGAATATATCAAGCAACCACTATATTGAAATGCTAAGGCATCTTTATCTTAGTAACTTTACATTGCTTAGTAACTTTGCATTGCTTAGAAACTATCTTTAAGGCATCTATTCTTAGTAACTTTGCATTGCTAAGTCCGTAAGTTCCCTACATAAAGTCACCCATATACATAGTTATTTCATTTGGGGATAAAGATACTATTTGGAAACAGTTTGTACCCTAACATCATACAGTACCACCAGAATGTGGTAGTCAGATGCCATGATAGTTAAATTTATAGTTAAATTTTGCAATTTTTCCAAATAAAAAAAATCCCTATTGTTCTAAAACAGTGATGGCAAACCTATGGCACGGCATGCGGAGCCATGACACCCGGCACGCGAACTATCCCCTCTCCCCGCCCCCACCTCACCTGTGCTCTCTCCCAAGTCCCCAAATGCTGAAAAAAACTCAAAAAGTTCACTTTTTTTGGCTGTTTGGGGGTTTGGGAGAGTGCGTGCATGCACAGGGGAGGGACATAGCACGCGCTATGCCCCTCCCCCTGCACGTGCCTCTCCCAAGCCCAAACAGGAAGTGGCACGTGTGTGGCCACGCCCACTCCCCCCCCCCTTCTGGCACTCGGTGCCATAAAGGTTCGCCATCACTGTTCTAAAACATATGATTGCTATTATATGACTTCAACTAATCATGCTCTCTCTCTCTCTGTGTGTGTGTGTGTGTGTGTGTGTGTGTGCGTGTATGTACTCACAGGCAAGGATTAATTTGGTGAAGGAAGAAAGGGAAATTGGAAGTCATTATTCTTAATTAAATCCTTTAAAATCATGTTCACTCTTGAATATACCAGATTTCAGAATATGAGCATACCAACTCTGCAGCTCTGCAAAGACTTGCTTCATTTTCTTGATGGAAGCATCCATCTCTTCTTTAACCACTACCCGATATCGAGACAGAGACACGGTGCATCGCTGGAGGTCTTTTACCGATTTTTCAATATTGGAACCTATCCAAAAAAATACACAATAAAGTGTCAGTACTCATTGCAAACTTTCCAATAATTATCAAAACTACAAATGACTTGCCATGAAGTATTTGTTCATTACAAGAAGAAAAAAAAAGGATTTCAAAGAAACCTGCATGTTGCTTTGAATGCCATTTCTTCCAAATATTTCTGCTAAATATTTAGCAGGAAAATAATTCCAGGAATAAAATAGCAGCGTTGAGTTATAAAGAGTATTAAAATACCTAATTGTGGACAAAATTGTAAAGTTCACACTAAGACTGACTCTCCCTTTTCCAGTCCAATCTGCATAAAAATGCTGTTTCCTCTAAAAGGGAAGATTTAAGGTTTAGGTACTGGTTACAAAGGTTACACTCTCTGCTGGCTATCTCCAAAAAAAGCACATTTCCCAAGCTTCTTTCTGTCACCCAAACTTACTGAAGTGCTTACCCTCTGCTAAGCTGCTTGTTACAGTCCTTGTTAAAGCAAAAAGCTGAAACACTGCTGCCAAGAGGCAGATATTCCTGTCTCCCCAAAACTATAGATAATGACCATGTTCAGAATGAAGATTTTGAAGGCCTTATTTGCTGGCAGGTGTAGAAGAGAAGAACAGAAACTAAAAGAAGGAACAGCAAGGGCTGTTGCTTCTCAAATGCTTCTCATTTATCCACTCAGGGTCCTTGAAAACCTGGCTCACACTGTGGGGGAAAAAAGTGTGCAAAGCTGGGATAAGAAATTTATAATGATTACGAGGGAGAGCACACTTTTCTAAAACTATGTTGTATATTACATATACAGAGTGAATCATTGAGCAATGCCAGCTAATTAAATAATCTAAGTCAACTAATTCTCATTTTATTTGTATATCCAGATGCGGAAAAAATGTAGGCAACAACCTCCCCCAAAGAATGCAATATTTATATTAAATAATTTACAATCTTTCAGTGTTCCTTGGTAAGTCAATTACAACCGGCTGCAAGTAACTCTAGCTACCTAATATGCCCTGCAAATTACTCCCCACTTTTCGTACAATATATTATGAAAGAGCTCTCTGCAACCCAAATAGAAATAGATTAAGGAATCCAAATAGAGCTGGAAAAAATATTGTGCCCAGTGAATGCATTTATTCTCAGAGCAAGCAAGTATTATACCATCTGGCTTGAACAGTTCTGTAGCAATTTTGAATTTGGATCTAGGAATCCCTTGCAAAGTCATCATAAAACTAAATGAGGTTTACACAGTGGCAGCAATTCAACACTGCAATAGGCAAGATGAAGTGATTGATCAAAATCAGAGAGGAGAGGAAGTGGCTATCAACTTCCACAGGAATCCACTCTTCATTTACCAACCCCAGTGCAGCAGCTAACGTATTACTTATGTTAAAAAGCAATAAATGACAAATGACAAATGATTTGTGTTCAGAGCATATTAAAAGGTTATCAACAAGCATGTCAAGACAAAACACAGATAAACATACCGAGGTGTCCTGAATATTTATCTTCATCTTAGTATTTATGTAAAATATATTCATATATTTGCACATAAAGTATTCAGAACAAAAATAACTTCAATTTTAGATTCCATTTAATTTAATCTTATTGCTTCCCAAGGAATATCTGAAATGATAGACTAGGCTCTTTTTGCTTATCTCTGAAACAGCTGAAGGTTAGGCTGATCTAGTACACGGTTACCCAATGAACTTTATGACTCAGCAAGATTTGAACAGGATCAAAGTCCTGTACTATTCAGCGCAGCACAACTAATGAGATATACATTAAGAATTTCAAGCTTTAGCGTTAAAACAAATGTCAACTGGCACCCTATAATCATTTTGCAGCAAAGAACTTCTTTAAAAAACTAAAGAGAGAACAGAATCATGCCATAGATCCATAAAATCTACCTAGTTTTTTGTTTCCAGGGGGCACAGGGACTTCGTCCAGCATTGCTAGGGATGAGGGAGCTGGAGACTGGGTGCTAAAAGCAGATCTGGAAAGTGGCTTGCCAGCATTTCTCAATTCAGGTTGCACTCTGAGGGACTGGGTATTCTGGGAAGACCGCGTGCTTGCAGATTTTGGACTCAAGTTGGTTATTCCATTTTCAAACTGTAACAATGCTGAGGAAGGGAAAAAAAGAGTTACTCTAAACTTCCCACCACCATTAAATAACATAAAAGAAGAACAGGCTAAGAAATTTTATGTAGACTGGAATCCCAAATTATTTTTCTAGAGTGTCTCTATATGGTGAGCATCTACCTACCTAGAATTATATCAGGGCTTGTCAACTATGGCAACTTTATGGCCTATAAACTTCAACTCCCAGAATTCCTGAGCCAACATGGCTGGCTCAGGAATTCTTGGGAGTTGAAGTCGACAGGTCATAAAGTAGCATAGTTGCCCACCCCTGGTTTGCATGGTACCCAATTTTCCAATTCAGTACATTCACTGCCCATGCAATCTACGGATTTCCAAATCAGATTATATAATTAAGTACAAATTTCAGTTATCTAGTATTATTACTGTCATGCTGCTTCCATTTGTGCCTCTTTCCCCCTCTTTGGAATGCTGGGAAGAGTCAAAGTAATTTGAAAAAGAATAATTCATCTCCTTCTGTGGCAACTATTGAATAATGGAAGGTACATTGTAATTGTTTGGTTATTAAATACTGGTATGTGGCAGAAGACAGTAGAATGGAAGAAGGAAGCCTTCCTACCTCTACAGACTTGATTTTTGTAATCATCCAACAGAGAACTAACCTGCCCGATCAGGAGTCTCAGGTGTAGCAGGCTCACTCTCCTCTAACTCTCTCGCATCAATGGAAAGTGTCTCCAAGCCTTCACTGAGGGAGTCCACAGACTCCGTGTCATTGGCCGAACCATTGATGTGGTAACCGTTAATCCCACCCTTCTCAGATGAAACCGCAGATGGTTCTTCTTCAGCGGCCGCCGGCTTGCTGGAGTCAGGAATGTTGGCACTTGATTCTGCGGGGGGTTTTGATTTGGTCTTCTTCTTTTTGTTCTAGAATTAAGATACCAACGTTATGAGAGAGGAAACTAAGCTTAACCCCTGGTATGAAATGGAATATAATTACTATTGCTTGAATGTGAAAGAATTAAATTCTTCAGCAGTCAGGGACGATTCCTTAAATGTTAGACAGATTTATTTAACAACCAGAACTGACAGACTGTGATATTAATGAAATCCTAGTGTGCAGCCATTTATGGAGAAAGACAATGGCTCTAAGGGATGTTTGAAATGCTGCATTTTACCCCAAATTAGTCTGAAGGGCTGACTATTCTCAGAAATATGCACATTCCACAATTCCATACAAATAAGGAAAAAAAATATGCCTTGTGAAATCTTTGAAGACAGGACAATTTCAGCATCTCAAACAGTTAATGGGTGAGACCTTACCATCTCCTTAAGCCTTCTACATTACTAAAAGAAGCAGAATGAATTTGTGTGTGCTTGATTTTTATCATGTGTGTGTGTGTGCGTGTGTGTATATATATATGTGTGTGTGTGTGTGTGTGTGTGTGTGTGTATAAGTCTTGGTGTATTTGGGTCTTTTCCCGTGTAAGGTTGAGGGTACCTTGGCGACGTTTCGATGAGGTCACACT
>JANHFR010007892.1:202971-216185 GCA_032468015.1 Mimophis mahfalensis | reverse complement strand
TAGCAGGTTTCTATTTACACAAGCACTCATAGTATTATCATCCTTATTTACATAGATTACTGAGTAGCAGGCCGCCAATTTGTCCTAATTCATAATTAATCAACCCAATCTCCTTCTATGTTGTTGACTCAGCCACCTGCTTCCTGACCTACGCAAATTGGGAGAATTTGGCATCAACTTTGGAAATGTATCGGGAGACTTTAATATTTCATTAAAAAAGAAAAAAGAAAACGGCTATCCGTGCTATTACCCCAAAGGTTAGGAATTACTGGTGTGCTCTGAAGCATGAGACGGTAAACTGGTTTTTAGTTTGCCAAAGATTAGCAGATATAAACAGAAATTGGTCCTCCTTCTGCTCAAAGGTGCAGGTTTTGATCTGGAATTGGCTACAATTGCTACTACTGTTTCATATCAAACTACTGGACCCCTGGATAATATAAATCTCAAAATAATTGGAGTCAGTTTAGTCCAGCTGCATCTTGATCTGAATTGTTTTCTAAATAATTTCCTCTTTGTTCTTATGTACTGAGAAAATTGGGAATTAAGCTTTTTTTAATTTTATTTTGGGAACCAAGCATAGCACATTTTAAATTTTTTTAGATGGTGTATAACAAGGGCGCATAATACATGGGTTTTTTTGTTTGTTGTTCTTTTAACTCAACATTCTTTTAATGTTTTTGTCCAATTTTGTTTTGTCTTCCTAATTTCTTTTCTTTTGGATATTTGTATTTTAATTCTCTGAATAAAATATTTTTTTAAAAAAACATTGATAAATAAATTTGATATTTTGTGCAGAGGACAAAAGGGTGTGTGCCCTCACCTCTGGCAAGTGACTGGTAGTTGAATTTTATTTTGGCATTAGCAATAGGGTGGTGTATAGGTAGTCCTCTACTTCTGACCACAACTGAGCCCAAAATTTCTGTTATTAAGCAAGGCGGTTGTTCAGTGAGTTTTGCCCCGTTTTACAAACTTTCCCCAGTTTTTAAATGAATAATTGCAGTTGTTAAGTTAGTAACACGACTGTTAAGTTAATTTGGCTTCCTCATTGACTTTGCTTGTCAGAAGGTCACAAAAGGGGATCACATGACCCTGGGAGACTGCAAACATCATAAATATGAATCAGTTGCCAAGTGTCTCAATACTTTGACGCTCAGCCTTTCTAATGGTCCAATTTTCACAGCCATATATTGCAACTGGGAAGGATACTACTACAGTGGTCATAAATATAAAAAATGGTCATGTCACTTTTTTCAGTTCTACTATAACTTCAAAAGATCATTAAATGAATGTTTGTAAGATGAGGACTAATTGTAGTGATTATATGGTATCTTGGCAGATCCAGGTTCAAGTGGCCAGGTAGCTACTGAGCCAACTGTCTGACCATGTCCAGTAATCTGTCATCTCACTGTGCCTCACAATGCTTGTCCTGAGAAATAACTGGCGTACGTATCCCATGGGCACCATTTTATGTTTTAAGAGGAAAGTGGGTTATATAGGTGAAAGTAAACAAAAGCAATAAAATAGATCTCTGTTCTGATGGTTTTGGGAGGCATAGGAAGACACTTAAAGCCTACAGCTTGGTTTGTATGTATCATTTCAGCGTTTACTACTTAAAGTAATCCCTCTCTGAGGGAGATGGGCAGTTCAAACATGTGAAAAAATTCCTAAAGCAGCTGCTTCATTTCGCCTAATAGTGAGACCAAATCTACTTGGAGCAAACTCCAGCTCCTTTCTTGTTTAGTACAGGGTAAAGTGTACTTACTCTTCATTTGAGACAGGGATGGGCAACTATGGCCCCTTTAGGACCAGCGGACCTCAACACCCAGAATTCCTGAGCCAGCTAGAATTGAAATCCACAGATCCTAAAGTTGCCCACTCCTCATCTGGGGCCTTCACTGTGCTGTGTCAGCCCCTTTTAGCCAAACGGAATTGTAAGCCACCCAGAGTCATTGACTGAGATGGGCAGCTATAGAAATCAAACACATAAATAAATAATACCCAGTCCTTTTAAGGGCAGGATTTATTTTATTTTATTTTTGCAACATTTGTATATTCTACCACATGACTGGATGGTTGTATTCAGTGGCCTAACGCTGACAGGTGAGAAAAACCTCCTCTCAACCCCATGCACTTTGAGCAACAGGACTAGGAACCAAAACTATACTACTTGTGAACATCCATCAACATCCCAATTCCATTCCGCTGGCAAGAATCATCAGTGTCGGATCTCCATTAGAAAAGCGGTGGGAATGCAGAGACACAATGAGGTCACTGAAAAATGGGGAAATGGTCATCTGGGAAAGGAACAGATTTTTAACTGATTGGATTGATGGGTGGGGAGGGGGGAAGAATTGCGTATCTTATTTCCAGGTATGGCAGTTAACCAAAAACTAGCAGGTTAAAGGATGGTGCTGAAAGAGAATAGATGAGCTCCTTTGTGGGAACAGAGTCGGACAGATTAGGGAAGAGTGTTAAATATTTAACAGGCTGATGAATTTTAATGAAAAAGTGGTGCCTCTTGTTGCCATTGTATCCCCATAAGAGATGGGGATGCAGCATGGCTTTGCATCAGCCTCAGTGATTAGCAGGCGCTCCTCTTGTGATTGACTCAGATGTTTGTGGTCATCATCTGTTTACAGGTCACCTGGACCTGAGACCTCCAGGCCATATCCAGGCCTGGCCTCTTCATGCATTGAATACTCCCTCATTAGGGATGTGAAGTTTAAGAAGAGGGCAATAAAGCAGGCTATCTGAATTCTGTCCGTAACTCCGGAAAGGAAGAATAGGCCAAAGGCTAAGATGGGGCTTGAAAAAGCAGCCGGAAGGGCATGAAACACTGCAATTATATGTTGTATTGTCAAACATCGTACAATAACCCTGCATTCTGCTTTCCGTTAAGGCAAAGAATCAAGGGTACATTTTTCTGAATGCAATTTGAAAGACTAGGGCCTTGTGTAAGGAAATGCTGATATCAGTCCTGTCCTTTTTGCTGTAAAGTTTTCCACTGACAAGCTTCTAGAATCTAGAAGAAACAGTACATTTGGGGATGATCAAACTTATATATCTGAACGAAGGAAAAAAAAAACACCCCCCAGCAATTGGCCATAAGCCATGCCCACAATTCAGCCTAAAAATATCAATGCTCCCCTTTGAACAGCCAGAATTTTATAAACCTTTGTTAGTGAGTAAATCCCATGGAACAAAGAGAGATGTATTTCTCATAACAATAGGTTGCTATAGCCGCAGCTCCAGTCAATTTGCCCATTCTTAGACATTTGATGTGACAGTATTGTATTTGATAATGAAAAAGACATCATAGTTAGATGTCATAGAGTCCTTCGGGAGTTGGGCGGCATATAAACATGAACAATTAAATTAAATTAAATTAAAATTAAATTAGTTCCACATGCTTTTCTTGCTGCAGGACAGAAAGGACTGAAGCCCATCCTCACAAACAGGGCATCATTTAGAACTGCTTAGAACTACTAAGTTCTTAACTATTTAAGAACTTATTTAGAACAACTTAGGAGAAATGATTTTTAAAAGGCAAAAGTTCCCCCCGTCTAGTAATGTCCAACTCTAGGGGCTGGGTGCTTATCTCTGTTTCCTAGCTGAGGGGGCCAGAATGGTCTGAAGATGCTTCTGTGGTCACGTGGCCAGCATGACTATACGCTGAAGGCATGTGGAACTTTGTTACCTTCCCACTAAAGTGGTACCTATTTATCTACTTGCATTTGTATGCTTTTGAACTGCTAGCTTGGCAGAAGCTGGGGCAGGACTGGGAGCTCACTCCATCATATGGGTCTCAAAGTGCCAAAATTTTGATTGGCAAGTCCAGCATCTTAACTGCTCAATTGCCACACCCCCTGGAGGACAGGAGATCAGTTCAACTGCCCTCATGAGATATGGGAAACTTGTTGCCTTCCTGTCATCCTCCATGTTAGTCATACTAGCTAAAGATACTATGAGTTGTAGTTCAATGATCTTTGGGCAGCCAGAAGAACACCATCCTACCACATAAAGAAAGCACTGAATAGCTCCTTGTGTCAGAAACAGAAACTGGCATGTCCATGGATAACTTAATGTTAGTTTGTGGAGGAAGTGTGGAAGCAAGCTGCCATATTTTTGCCTTTTTTTTATTTTCCAGTCTATAGCCTTGAGATATCTTGGTGCTCTCCCTCTCAAATAATACCCATCTGCCCCTGGTTAGCCGCTTTCAACATGAGCCAAGATATGGTGGTTGCTACGTACAGAGCATAACCCAGAAGATATTTCAGTACAGACGTTTTATATGAGATAGTACAACCACAAGATATTCTGGGGCTCTTAAATGAACTTAAGTATGTCTCTCCAGGATTTACATTGGCTGTAAAATCATGCAACGTTTTTGTGAGTTTAGACAAAATTTCCTCACCTAGCCATTTAATTAACTGCTTAACATAACTGACAAAATGAGGTCTATTGTGTCAAAAGCCCACTCCACAAAATCTTCACTTTTAAAGCGAGCCAAAACTCTGCTCTTTTAGCCTAAGTGAAAGGTGGTTTTCATCACGAGGATATCATCAGAAATCCAAAGAAAACATATCCATAAGAAAACGGTTATAAGACACCAGAACAGCTTCTATAGAGGTGTGTGGAGTCTTCCTGTCTGCCTTCCCCACCTCTCCAACCCATCATCCCCACAACTATCGCCTAGTGTGGAGATTCAGCTTCTCTCCTCCAATTCCTACTTGTCTCTTTCCAGACAGGAAGTCCCAGGGGGAACCCGAAGGAAGAGCAGTCCGGCACAAAGCACAAATCCTTGGTTGGCTTCAAGCCGCGCTGTCCCGTGGGGGATCCTGTGGAAGCAGCCAAGGGTGGAACCCAGCCAAGCGCAGACAGTCTATGAAAGCTCTTCAAAAATCAGGCTTTCGCTCAGAGAGAGGGGAGAGGAGGGGAATGGAGCACTGCAATACCCAGCCTGGGTCTTGGTGTGCAGCTCAACGCTTTTCTAAAGGGTCGCAATGCTAATCTTCGGCATGGCTCCATTTCATGTCTCCAGCCTTAGAGAGGTTCAGGTCACAGATACTGCTGGGACATTGCTGCCCCCCCCCATACCAATCCCCATCCCAACCAGTCGTTTTGAAAACACAAACACATATGAAGTCACACCCCAATGCAGTGAATTTTTTTTTTTCATCCACTAAAGATTTCCTGCCCTGCTAGTTTGATAAGATCAATTGTTGAAGGAGGGAGGGGGGCTTTTCTCTTGCAACTCTGATCGATTCAGTAAAAGATCTGGCTTTAAAGTGTCAGATTTGCCTTTTTCTGCTGGGGGCTGGATTAGGGGAGAGAAGATGATGAGACGTCAACATTTGCGAAGGGCAGGCAGCCCCAACTTGGCGGGGCCCTTGCCTCACTCAGGATGAACTCCCCATCTCGATGCCTCGAATTATCTGATCGCCGGCCTCACTTCATGCTCAACTCCTGCCCATCTTCTTGTCACTGAGTAAGGCGAGCCCAGGCACCCCTTGCCCTCTTAAAGCAATTAGATAAGGATGCTTGGCTTAGCGGGCTTCTATCTCAGCCTCTCATTTCAATACAGACGCTCCGCTGGGGCAGATGGGAACCTTTCCTTCCAGCTCCCTGTTTGTGCGTTGTCATGGAATACGACGCTGCATTTCCACAGCCAGGAGACATATACCTGACAGGTACCCAGGCAGGTGATCCGCCTGTCAGTCTGGTTTGGAGTAGGGAGGACTTGGGAGCAGAAGAGGGAGTGTTACTTGAAAGGTTGCCTTTGTCCTTCATGTTTAAATTCCACACGGGGAGCTTCTGCAAGGTTACTCAATGGGATATATCCTGTAATGAGCCTTTTTAGCAATACAGCTTTAATTGTGTGCCTTATGCCTAAATATTATTTCTAAAAGCACATGGCCTGCCCCTTTGTTCTTAAAACACAGCCAAAGAGCTGCAAATATACCCAGATCCCTAAATATTAACATGCAGCTTATAAACATGCAATGATACAGAGCCTTATTCATTCTCACAGTGAGAACAAGAGATCTGACTGGGCCTGACCCTGTTAGCCTTCAAGAACTCTTTGAAGACTTGGATGTTCCCCCAGGTGTTGGGGCCACGAGGTTAGGTGGATTCATCCTGGCAGTTCAGGTATATGAGGCGATGCCCCAATTGTGTGATTTGTTGCTGGGGATTTTTCTGTTGGACATTATGATTTGTTTTATGGTTTGCACGCTGCCCAGAGTCACACTTTTGCAAGTTGGGCAGCCATACAAATCTTTAAATAAATAAAATAAAATTGTAGTTTAGTGCCGATTAAACATTCATGAAAAGGCAATATACAAAGACACGGGCATAAAAGCCAAACCAGTGTTTGTCCACATGGATCCATGCAGCATATTTAGAAGGCCGAATATTATATTTTTAAATAAGCATATTATTTGTAAATAAATGTCGAGTGGATATAGATACTGCGCATATCATCTAGAACAGGGGTGCCAAACCTGATTTCATTGAGGGCCGCTTCAGGGTTGTGTTTGACCTTGGGAGGGCCAGGGGAGCATGGCCAGCTCATCATCACTCATGGCGGGGTGGGGTGGTGGCCCAAGTGCTATGCCAGTGAAAACGGGCTCCCGAGCTCCGTTTTCACCTTTGACGGCCTCCTGCAACCCTCTGCCAGCAAAAATGGAGCTTGAGAGCACTGCCTGTGGCCCACTTGAGCTCCATTTTTGTTGGCAGAGGCACCATGGGCTGGTCCTTCACTGTTTCCAGGGCAGCCTCACGAGCCAGATCTTAGCACCCTGTGGGCCGGATCTAGCCCATGGGCCTTGAGTTTGAATCCCCGATCTAGAAAATGAATACAATGAGACACAGTATGGTAACTTCTATATTTCCCTGTCCAAGAGCTTAAAATGTTCTGCGGACAGCATATACCATACTAAAGATAGACTGGAGAGGGTCTCTCCAGTTCTCACTCCCACTTACTAAATCCAGCTCTTTCGCATCTGTTGCTCTGGGCTGTCACCTGTCCCATTTGATGAATCAGACTTAATAGTGCTATGTGCAAAGGGTACTGATGCCCAGCCCAACAAGGAGTTAACAGCCCTTCCCAAAACAACTTTCCCTTCCAGTAGATAAGACTATTTAAGTCCTTAATCACATTTTTTAAAATGCAAATTGTTATAGAAGCAAAGGAGCTGGTATTTGGGTGCTGGCAGAAGACAGATATCCCCCCCGCCCCCCACGGCAAGAAAGTGGGGAAGTGAAGTGACTCTCAAGCAGACAGCTCTGAAGGTGGTAGTGAGGTCAAGATGGCCCTCTCCAGCTGAACACACAAACCTTACCATCCTGAAAGTGGCAGAAAACAAACGGGTATAAAACTTGCTGCCTCCGCAACCAATCCCTGGCCAGCTTCCACAGCCTCTTTTCTGCCTCCTGCCACTGTCCTTATTTAGGATGTGCATCAGGGCACATCAAGCAAAATTGCCTGTTTTTTCTACCCACCTGCCCCCTTTCTTTATATCATCAACCCGAAGGAAGCCATTTTTAAGCATAATTTTTCTTGAGCTTCATCAACAAGGAGCAATGAATATTTGCATTCTAAACTATGTCTAAAATAGTGACATGCTTTAAAAGAAAACACTAAATAATTCAAAAAGAAAAAAGAAGGAAAAAAGTGA
This sequence comes from Mimophis mahfalensis, assembly GCA_032468015.1. NCBI lineage: Eukaryota > Metazoa > Chordata > Lepidosauria > Squamata > Mimophis > Mimophis mahfalensis. Next base: position 208,506 of record JANHFR010007892.1, on the reverse strand, counting down.
AACACAATCCCCTACTTAATAATGCCACAGAATATCCCAATAGAGATTTTGGCAATAGAAAAAAAATAACTGTATGAACCACTGAAGTAGGAATTGTATAAACTACTATAAACAACGAATTAAATCTAGACCATTTGAAATCATATAATCCGATCTGGCCCCTCTGCCAATAAAGAGCCAGTTCAAAAGCTGAGCGTTGACAGGTTTCATTAAGCCAACCTTTAGAGTCCAGAGCACGCACATCCTTCCAAGCATACACAATCACCTTTTCTGCAACTGTCCAAAAACAATATAGCTGGAGCTCTTCAGAAATGGATGAAGTCCAGAGCAGAAATGTTTGGAATAAAATTCAGCATTGCACAGACACCTTTCCAGCCACAACTTTTTCCCAAGGATCTGCTGCCCCAAAAGGAACAACCAGTAGACGGTTTCAAAGCCTTGGGAATAATTGTTCTAAAGTTCCTTCAAATCTATTATAGCTCCAGCACATTTAAATTTAATTCAGTTTAATTGATTCAATAGAGACACTACCCAATTCCAACTAACTCCGGGTGTAATTAAAATGAATAGAATAAGAACAGAATACCATAAATATAAAAGAAGAAACAAAAAGAACCAATGATAAAGCTAGCTAACCACAACTACACACAGGGGCCACAGTTACTATACCCCAAACCCAGAACACCCAAGTCTTTAAGGCTGGCATTCTGGAATGCCAGTGAGAACAAGAACAATTACAAACCTTTTTTTTGACATCAGTTGAAAAACCCAATAAAAAAAGATGTTTTATAAATTCTTATTTAAAAAAACCTGTAAGGTCACTACTTTAAAAAAAAAATAAGCTATTCCAGAAGCTTGAGAAAAGGTCATGCTTCTTGAATGTAGTAGTGCTCCTGAACAAGTTCTGAAGTACTTCTTCCAAATAATTTTTGAAGTATACCTAGCTATTAAATTATCATTGTTTTATGCAGGATGTGTATAGATTCATATGAATGTTTAGGTCACACATTTTTTAAACACACTCCAAAACACTTCAATAACTATTTGAGCATCCAGTTGGTGGGCACTTCTACATTTAATACCCCTTTCCCATGAGATAACTTGGTATCATATAATTCAAAAATCTAGCTTTACTTTCTTTGTTGATTTGTTTATTGTATTGCTTTTTATTTACTAGTGGTTAACCTGGCTTCGCCCGGGTATAGTCGGGGCTGAGAAAACCAGGGAAGAGAAACAGGAGGCGTGGCCTTCAAGGACTGCTTCTGCTGGCGGACCCGAAGCTATGACGTTTGTTTGCTGTCACTAACTGGCTGGCCGGCCAACCGCTCTGCTCTGTCCCTGCTGCCACTGGCTCCATTGCTGCCTCCTCTGTCCCCGCTCAGCCCCACCTGGCCTAACCTTGTCTTGGTGTCTCCACCGCTGCCTCCTCCTGATGGCTGCTGCCTCCATTTCAAAATATCGGTGGCCTGTACTAACGTGTGCTGTCCGTCACACTACTCTCTGGCACCCCTTGTGGACTGTTGTAAAAGTATCCACAGTATTTCCAGAGTTTAGGGGTTGACACTTTGTTAGTCTTTTTAGGGTGCAAAGACCCCCGACAGCATGCCAGACCTCCACAGTGTTTGTTGCCAGAGGGTAAGTTATCTGCATGCCAAGTTTGGTTGAGATTGGTCTAGGCCAGGAGTCGGGAACCTTTTTCTCTCAGAGAGCCATGAAGAGAGCCATATGTTAAAATGTAAGTCCCTGAGAGCCATACAATATGGTGCTTTCACGGCGGCGGCAGCGCTTTCTCGGCCCGCCCACCCGCCTACAAGCCAGATGCAGCCCTCCAAAAAGCCACATCTGGCTCCCAAGCCATAGGTTCCCTACCCCTGGTCTAGGCGTTGAAGTGCGTATACAGCACATACATACAAACATACCCATACACTGTTTTATATATACAATGATCCCTCAAGTTACGAATTTAATCCGTTCCGAATGCATTTTCGGAAGCCGAAAAATTCGTAAGTTGAAAAAGCAGCTTCCCATTGAAATGCATTGGGAGCGGATTAATTCGTTCCGGAGCCTGGGAAAAAGACCCAGACTTCCAGTTTTTTGTGCAAACCTCTTTATGAGGTGCACTTTAAAGGCATGCAAAGTGCACCTCAAAATTAGGTTTCCACAAAAAAAAATTAAAAAGATCTTTTTTAGCCGTTCCGGACTGGGTCGTAAGTCGAGGAAATAGCGGCTGTCATTCGGAAGTCGGGGAAGCCACGGCTAAAAGCACCGGCAGTTTCCCCATTTGTATCTCAAAATCATCGTATGTCGAGTGGTTCGTAGGTCGAGGGACCACTGTAGATTTATTAAAGATCAAGCCCGAAATCTAATGGCAACAATGATTGAGCAGGTTTACTACATGTTACATACTAAATGATGTTGTAAACCAGGGGTGTCAAACTTGCAGCCTGTGGGCTGGATGCGTCATGTGCTGGCCCCGCCCCCACCCAGTTTAGCAAAGGGGGGGAAGTCCCGATATGTCACATGATGCCACCGTGATGCTGTGAGTTTGACACCCCTGTTGTAAACCATCCAGTCACTTAGATGAGGTGGGCAGTGTAGAAATGTATTAAATAACAAAAATTTCTGCAGATTTTCTTTTGAAAAACTTGTGAGAGGGAAGCACATAACTTCAGTGCCAAGTATTATGTTTTGATAAGGTCACGATCCAGGCTCAGGATTCAAATTTTGAATCTGAAGAGGACAAACCTGCGGAATATCAGTCTCATTGAGTCATTAAGCCCAGAATCACATGAGGCTAATCAAAAATAGGCATCTACTGGACAGCTAGGGAAGTCAGATAAGGATGAGGCCTCGTGGATAGAGAGGAGAGCAGAGACATTCTATAAGGCTCTTTGCCAGACAAGGGAATAAATTCCTTGATTTGTGACAATTGGCTGCAGCCTGATTTAAAAGGCCGCCCTGTGCCATATTCTTTTTGTGGGAAACAATGTCTGATGTCTAGCTCTTATGGGGCATTCCTATGAATCCTGCTTGTGTAAAAAATCTTGAACCTTTGACCCCCTAGACTGGCTGACAACCCAGACCTTAGTCTTTGAACCTTGGACTGATTTGGTGCTGTTCTTCTGTGCGTTCTTATTTAAAAGCTAATCTTTCAGGCAAATGTCTGAGACTGTTTGGTTCACATGCTTTGATTGTTCCAATCTCTTAACCTTGAGTAAACTGAATTGCTATAATAACTGTATGTGAGTCATAGTGTAACCAGAAGCAAGATGGATAGTAGCAGGAACTGAAGTATTCCCATTGCAGCTAGCAAATTTGATCGTTGTTTTAGTAGCCTTTTGAGCCTGGACCATAGCTTCACAAATATGGTACAGCCAAGAAGAAGAGGACTCGAAGTAAATGCCTAAAAGCCTTTGCCTACTTCATTTATTTACTCTGTCTCTCAGTAAGGCATTATTCAGTTAATGCCCAGAGGCTCCAATGAAGTCCAGCTTGAGTTAAACAGAGAATAGCAGTGCCATATGCATAGACAAGCAAAGAGATTAAACTGGACTTTAATGAAGGAGTGGAAATTTACACTTAAAAACTTACACAATTCCTTTAATGTTGAATAAACAGGTACAAAGGTATTTGCTTGTGCACAGGGTAATAAGGACTGAGATATCCTCATGAAGCATAAAATGTAGCTGCAATAAATGGCAACAGACAGCAGCTAATTTCAGGTAATTTCTCCCAGAATCACCTATGAAGGATCAACCCCAAAGCTGCCAACAACTCAGTGAAGATGATCTAGAGCGGGGGTGTCAAACTGACATTGTCACAGCGGTGTCACGTGATCTATTGGGACTTTTTGCCCCTTCGCTAAACTGGGCATGGGTGTGGCCAGCACATGATGCATCCAGCCCATGGTCTGGGAGTTTGACAGCCCTGATCTAGAGGCTCCTCCAGATACAAATGGCCCCAATCCTGCTATTCTTTAAATATGACTTGCTTTTACACCAGATTTAATCTAAGGTGGATGGGGGCCTCCTCTGAGAGGGATTTACAGATTTTTAGTAGAAGTTACTACTGTTATAGTAGAAGGCGTGCCAATTTCTGTTTCTATTCTGTTGGCTGTCTTAGATCTTGTTTTTAATTCTGTACGCTATCCAGACTTGTCAACCTAGAAGGTCTCTGCAGAGAGTAATCTGACACATAGAAATGTGAATTAATAAGTAAGTTAGTAAATTAGTAAATACGCAGGGGTCATTGCAATTTTTTTAGCCAAATGCGGATGGCGGTAACTTGATCTTGTACATGCTTCTGCAATTGGTGAGAGGCATTTAATGCTTTATGAATGCAGTTTAGCAGCTTGATGGGCTTAAGTAAATTAAGTAATAGGGGTTCAGATAAGATTAGAAACTGAGTGACTACTACAGCAATCACATTAGACCACTTGATTGGGAATTACGTACAGGTAGTACTCTACTTACAACTATTTGTTTAGTGATGTTCAAAGTTACAACGGCCCTGAAAAGCATCTTATGACCATTTTTCACAGTTATGACCCTTGTAGCACTCCTGTGGTCACATGATCAAAATTTGGGCACTTGGAAACTGACATGTATTTTGATCCCCTTTTGTGATCTTCCAACAAGCAAAGTCAATGGGCAAGCTAGATTTACTTAACAACCATGTTATATCTTAACACCTGCAGTGATTCACTTAAAAATCTGTTGCAAGAAACGTGAAATGCGGCAACATTCACTTAACAACTGTCTTATTTGGCAATGCAAATTTTGGGCTCAATTGTGGTCTTAAGCTGAGAACTACTGGTACATGTACCTGCATTTTCTGAACCAAATCATCGTGATGTCACGAAATAGCAGGTAGGACCAAGACATCGTTCCCAGCCCAACCTGTCTTTACCCTGCCTGCAAGTGGCTTTTTTTGCCGGCGCCGACTGCAAGGGGGTCAATGAAGTAGCGGTGAGCCAGGGGGCACGAGGAGGTGGCACTCCCGCACCTCGGTGTGCTGATCCCACGTTTTGAGCGGAAAACTATTTCAAGATCAGAGGTGGTACTCAGCCAGTTCCGACAGGTTCTGGTATCAATAATTTTGACTGATTTGGAGAACCACCTCTGATTGGCCAACACTGGCAAATACCACCTCTGATTCGCTGACAGCATAGCCACACCCACTAAGCCATGCCCACAGAACCGGTAGTAAAAAAAATTGAATCCCACTACCGTTCAAGATCATAACTGCCAAGAAGAAGGGTTTTAGGTATCAATTATATAATCAAAGATAGGAATGCTCTTTTGGCCCCAGAAAGTGCATTCTGCTTCTAATCATCATCATCATCATCATCATCATCATCATCATCATCATCATCTCATTATTATTATTATTATTATTATTATTATTATTATTATTAATTATTATTTATTTATGTTTATTTAATTAAATTTATATACAGTGGTCCCTCTACTTACAAACTACTCGACATACAAATTTTTCGACTTACAAATGGAAAAAGTGGCTGCATGCTTACAA
>JANHFR010007892.1:110327-122720 GCA_032468015.1 Mimophis mahfalensis | reverse complement strand
ATCAGAGGTGGTTCTCCGAATCAGTCAAAATTATTGCTACCGGTTCTCTGGAACCTGTCGGAACTGGCTGAATACCATCTCTGATTCTAGCCTAACAGTTTCTGACCTTTATTTCATGAGCAGCTAGAGCAGCAGTTGGGCAACCAGAGAGGACGTAGCTCCAACCGCATCATAAATGCCAGGTTTACTCTGATGAGTAAACTTTGCTGCCTTCCAATGGCTTCTTCAGGGCCTTCTTCGTCAGCATTGTATGACCTTTTGTTTTGTTAGGACCATCCATCTGATTTTCATGACAGGATACAGGAGCAGATTGCCAGGGCTTTCTCACTGGTGGGTAATTCTGGGATGGTGGCCATTGTCACAAGAATGTGATCCTCCATTGCCAATGCTACCTCATCTTCGAGACTCATCCTTCCAAAAGCCAGAATGAGAAGAGAATGACAGCAGCAGAAGCAGCAGAATATGGGTAGTCCTCGATTTGCAAGCTTTCATTTAGTGACCCAGTTGCAAAGGCACTGGGAAAAGTGACTTATGGCCGTTTTCCACACTTACAACCATTGTACCATCCCCATGGTCAGATGACCAAATTCAGACACTTGGCAGCTGGCTCATACTTATGACAATTGCAGTGTCCCAGGGTCATGGAATCCCCTTTTGTGACTTTCTGACAAAGTCTATGGGGAAGCCAGATTTACTTAACAAATGTGCTACTAACTTAAAAATTGGACTGATTCACTTAGCAACTTGGGCAAGAAAGGTCATAAAATGGGACAAAACCCAGGTAACCACTGTCTCATTTAGCAAAAGAAATTTTGAGCTGTAAGATGTTAGTAAGGTGGCTGTTTTTCCTTTCCTAATGCCAGTTGTATTTCCGACTTTAAAAAGTTCATTGCATAAAATATCTTTAGTCCAAGTCAAAATCAGATAGACTTTTAGAAGCATATAATTATTAATTGATAAATATATAAAAATCATAGCATGTATCATTCCTCTGCATCGTTTCCTTTCCAAGTAGATGAAAAAAGGCTGAGTGGTCTCAGAGAATTCAGGGTCAGGGTCAGCACAACTTATTTATTTATTTTATTTATGATTAAATTTCTATAGCCCAGTTCTTAGTCTCTCCCTGGCTAATATGCCTCTTATTTATTCCTAGTTATTTTTTAGATGGGTGTCGCTGCAGAAAGTAGAAAAAAGTACTCACACTGACCATTTTTTTAAAAAATGGAATAGATACAAAATGCAATTATCAAATTGATAGTTGGGACGTGGCTGCCATCTAGTGGCCAAATGCTAATATGATCCCTTCTTTGTTCTTTCAGAATTGAAGAGTCATCTTTTTTAGGCAGGAGCCTAAAGATCACGAGAAAAGATTATGCATTCATATCTCGCAATTCATGTCTTGCAATTCCATAAAAACTAATCTAAAATGTAATTCAAGGCAAAATTCATTAAAATGCCCTGGTAAACCACCAGGAGGGCCCAGCCAGGTTGCAGTTAGCATTAAAAAAAGAAATCAAGAAAGAGATGAGGAACCATTTTTGAAGGCAAGGTGCAGCCATCAGATTTTGCTGCAAAAAAAAAAAAAAGGTGGGGGGGAGATGTTTAGGGTATATGTTCCTCCAGTCTTAAGCTCCTTTATCATCTAGGTCACAGACAGGTAACTATGGCCCCTTTATGACCTTGGAACTTCATCTCCCAAAATTCCTTAACCAGCATGGTCATAATACGCCATAGTAATCCACCCTTCTAGGGAATGAATGAGAGGGAAATGGAGAGAGTGTGTCATAACAGAAATTTTGGGCTCAACTGTGGTTGTAAGTCAAGAAGGTTCGGAATGCAGGGGTGCTGTGGGGGAGCAGTGCAGACTACACAGAGATCTGAAGTGGAGTAAGTTGCAGGAGCAACTTACCAAAGCAACTTACAACCTTCCCTGCTGGCTTCCGCACTGACTTTGTAGAAAGCTGGCAGTGAAAGTTGAAAATGGTAATGATTTGACCACACCTCCCTGTAATGTCATAATAGCACGTCAGGCCCCTGAATGGCTGAGTCACAATCACATGACTATGGGGATGCTGCAATGACTGTAAATTTGAGCACTGGTCGTACATCACTATTTTTCAGTGCTACCATAACTTTCAATGGTCACTAAACAAATGGACATAATCTGAGAACTGCCTGTATTCCTGACCCTCCTTTCCAGGGCAAGAGACAAAAGGGAACCCCACTCTCTTCTTTTACAACTTACAACTTACAACTTCTTTTACAACTTACCTCTCCAAAAACCTAACTATATTTTGCCACCTTCACCAGTGTCATCTTCTGAGCCGTGGGTTCCAGGATTCCATCACCGCTCCTTAGCTCCTGTCTTCACTCAGCTTCTCTCTCAATTTGCCAAGCATTTTTATTCACAGACTCTCTTAATGATTTCCCGCCCCCCTCATTTTTCCGTCTTACTGAGATTGTTTATAGTACACCTATGATTTCAGGATTACATGTTTTAGGCTTTCTCATACGAATTGAGTTTGTCTCTTAGGATTATGAACCTTGATGTGCCACTCCCTCTCAGGCCCTTAGGATCTACCTTCTTGATGTCCAAATTATTAACGTCATTATTTGGTTCTTCTGGACCTCATTTCTCTTTCCAAGGAAACAATGCAGAAATGGTCTGCCATGGTCTTTATTCGAGAAGTTTTTCAACTAGGATAGCTATGGGATTTTCTGGTGGTCTTCCATCCAAATACTAGTCAGGTCTGACTCTAGTTAGCTTCTTAATTTAAACTAAGGTCAGTCAGAAACTGCCATCTACTGTGGCAAGAAAAGAGATACAAAAATAAAATCTCGTCTTCTACATCCATTTTTTTCCCTCCCTGCAAAATATAAGTTCTATCTCTCTCCATGTTGAAGGCTGCAACTTTAAATACTAGCCAGCACAGAATATTTGGTGAACAAAGGATTAGTTCCAGGTTAAAAACTTTCGGGGTGTGTGTGTGTACAATACTACATGTTCTCCTCCATGCGAAGAGCTGTTTACTCAGCAAAGCACTTGAAGTAATCTGTTATTTTCTGCTCAGTCTTTTTTCTCCGTGGAAACTTGCTTTTGGTTTAATTCTAGGCTCCCTGGCATAGTATAATTCTCCTGCCGTATTCTGTCTACATTGTACAATCCTTAAATTGTGCCCTTATTTCCTGAAACAGCTGTCCCTGTCTACTGAGCCCTCCTCAGATGGCCATCTTGCCCTTGACAGGGAAAAGAGAAATGTTTCCCGTTACACCAGCGAGCTGAAAGCCTGCCTGGGAAGGCTGTGGTTAAAGTTTGATATCTTTGCAAGGCCTACAGGAAAGAGCAAGTACATCATTTGTTCTCATTTAGCTCAGATGAAATAGGATGGGAGTAGTTGAATGAAGCAGAGGTTGCTGGGTCATCCATCACTGCCCCATTGGGCATGACAGGGGCAATAGAAATGAATCAGATAAAAACTACTTTACCTAGAGCCTAGGTGTAGCTGTGCTTCATGAAAAATTAACCCTTTTGCCTGAAAAGCGTGAGGTTTTTCCCTAGTTCGGCCATTTTTATTTTTTGGCATCTTACCCTGAAGGTCACTTCAGCAGTCTCTCCACTCAAAAGCAGTAGTCAAGATTCTACAGCCTTCCTCACCGGTCGCCACCACTTTAAAACCGATGCTGTAATTTATGTCCACACAATATATTAAGCCATCTGAAGGTTTGCTTGAGTTCATGCATCACAATGCACAATAATAATCCATTTGGGTTTATCAAAAAGAAATTAAACTATGGTTTAAACAAACCAAAACCAAATGTGAGCCTAATCATTTGATAACCTTATGTGTGGAAAATGTGTGGCTTCAGGGGAAGAACTAAGTATAATTCCAGGAGCCATAATAATCAGGGCTCCTCGTATTAGCCATGCCTGAAGGGGCTGCTGGAATTATATCCTTGAACTATCTCAAACATCTTCAGGTTCAAAACACCATCCAATATGGCTGTGACTGTGGTTGCATCTTCTGGGAGACCATCAGTGGCCCATGCCTCACTATGGGAGAGGGTAGTTACTCCCACACTGAAAGCAATAATACAGGTAGTCCTCAACTTATGACAACTGAACACAAAGTTTCTGTTGCTAAGTGAAACAGTTAAATGAATTTTGCCCCCATTTTATAACCTTTCTTGCCGTAGTTGTTAAGTCAATCCCTGTAGCTGTTAAGTTATAATGGTCACTAAGTGAATCTGGATTCCCCACTGGCTTTGCTTGTCAAAAGATTGCAAAAAGTGATCCCATGATCCTGGGACACTGCTACCGTCATAAATATAGGTCAAGCACTCAAAATTTTGATCAAGCCGAGCCTAGGGATGCTGCAACAGTTGTGTGAAAAACACTCGTCACTTTTTTCAGTGTTATACCGGTAACTTCAAACTGTCACTAAGCGAACTGTTGTAAGTCAAGGACTATCTGTATATGCTGACCTGAACCAATCATTCCTAGAACCAGTTGTTTGTGACAACTATTCTCTAGCATCTAGCCCTGTTTTGTAGAAAGCATAGGGAAGGACCTTGAAGGTCAGGAGTAAGAGCTGCTACCAAGGTTTAACAAGAAAACACTGCTTGAGCCCATTCCAAGAAACTAATTTGAGTAAACATCCCCAACAATCCCACATTCAGATTTATAAGATGCAGTTACTATACCTGTTGCAGTAAAAGTAGCTATTGACCTACGGTATACAGCAATCGCATTTAGACTTATATACCGCTTCACAGTTCTTTTACAGCTCTCTCTAATCAGTTTGTATATTGCCCACAACAATCTGGGTCCTCATTTTACTGACCTCGGAAGGATGGAAGGCTTAGTCAACCTTGAATATGGCATCGGTTTCTTAATCCAGGAGCACTCTAGAGGACAAGGTTCATCTGAATTATTTTCAGACACGGTTCACACCTACTCACGTTAGATTTCTCAGCACTCTTTTATATCATTTATCACAGTATCTTCCTGGACCATTTGTAAGAATTGAGAATTGGAGACACAGTGCTTCTATACCTCCTTTAATGGATGGTGTCAGCACAAGACCTCCCTCCCTATGGGTTTTTTTTCTTTTCAGAGTTGTTATGTACCAATTGTACTTAATATTTACCGCACAACTGCTGGGAGAAGTCATCTACCTACGATTTCATCAATATGCTTATAATACCCATCAGTATCCTAGCCACATAAATATCACCATCTTGTTGAGCACTTGGAGGTTGGACGGGACAAACTGACGAATGATGAAGTTGCCATTTGTCTAATGTGGTTGCTTGACTTGGCTCCTATGAGGGACCAGGTCCATGACTTGAAGATTTACAGCCAGGGCAGGATGGGCAGGTAGAAACCATTGCCCAGCTTTAGCTGGTGGATGCCAACCGGAGAAGGATTTTGCAACAACATTGTGCTTTGCCTTCACTTCTTCACTTGCCGTTTCATTCAGTGATTGTTCAAAGGCATGACAGTGCTGAAAAAAATTACTTTACAACCAAGGAAGAAAAAATTGAGACAGAAAAATAAAGACCAATAGCCAATATTTCTATTTCAGTACAAGTACTGGTAAAGGTAAAGGTTCCCCTCACACATATGTGCTAGTCGTTCCTGACTCTAGGGGACGGTGCTCATCTCCGTTTCAAAGCCGAAGAGCCAGCGCTGTCCGAAGACGTCTCTGTGGTCACGTGGCCGGCATGACTAAATGCCGAAGGCGCAGAGAATGCTGTTTACCTTCCCACCAAAGGTAGTCCCTATTTTTCTACTATTTTTACATGCTTTCAAACTGCTAGGTTGGCAGAAGCTGAAATAAGTAACAGGAGTTCCCTCCATTACGCAGTGCTCGGGATTCGAACCACCGAACTGCCAGCCTTTCTGATCAACAAGCTCAGCGTCTTAGCCACTGAGCCACCGCATCCCTACAAGTACTGGTATAAGCCCACAAAATGTGTAAACCAATTTTTTACTCCATACAATAATTACTTCTGATCAGGCCGCCCTCCCCCTTACAAACACAGTGGGAGGTATAGAAAGCACCTGTAACAAAATCTGGCAAGGCAAGGCTATTTCACAGGATGGCTTCATTAAAATATCTTCTAAACTTGGAACAAATTCCATGCTTTCTTCTCATATCTTTTTTAGGGGGGTAAAAAATCCAGGGCAACTCTTTTACAGTTACTTTATTGAAAAAAAAAACTGTTAACAATTGATGTTAGTGTATCCTGTAAAATGCAGCAACATCTTGGAGGTCCTTGCCACAGTGGTTTTTGCAGTCCCTTTCAACTATTGCCGAGCACAGTGGTTTTTGCATTCCCTTTCAACTATTGCCGAGCACTTTTGTTTCCTATCAGCCAACCTCAGAACAGAGGCACGGCTCCTTTTTTCAGGAGGGTGGAGTCCTTTCTTCCTCTGAAGGTGGGGAAAGAGGTGCCGATGGCAAGATGGGTGTAAAGTGCTGATTAAAGAGAGAGAGAGAGAGAGAGCAAAAATATTAGCAAAGATATACATTCACTGGCCATGTCTCCAGAAAAGGGTGGCATATAAATTGGATTTTTAAAAAAAAATTATCAAGTTTCTAACAACATCTCATCAAGAACATCTCCTGAAGTGGGATGACAACTGCTACATTTCTAAGGACTAAGTTTATTCCTCAGCCTCAAGAGAAAAGCAGTTCCAGATAACTTTTTGAAAGTGCTACATTACCAAAGTGGTAATTACTATGGGTTAGAAAAGTATTTGTAAAAATTATAAAAAATCCGCAAGTGTGTCTCAGGGGAAAAAAACTGTTAGAAAATTCAACCTGCCTTTATTATTTTTACTCAAAGAGGCGTCCATATCCAACATATCTCCTCATATTTCCCCCACAAGAACCACCTTGTTGAAGTAAATTGGACTGAGAAAGAGTGACTGGCCCAAGGTCCCCCGGCCAGTTTTCATTGTGTAAGGCAGGACTTGAACTCATGGTCCCGTGCTTTGTAGCATGGTGCCCTAACCACTAGGCCAAACTGGCTGTCTTACTTGCCCCTCTATCCAAAAAGAATTCTGAATAAGCAAGCCACGGCACCAAATCAAGTATAAATTTTAGGCACTTACACACAAACTACATGAGAGCTTTGATAAACTTCAAGTACAGGGGTTAAAAACAAGAAAAGGATGGGCAATCTTGACCAACAGCAAGCTGAATTACAATGCCAGTGGCCACCATTTCAGTCCAGGCAAACACAGAAATGAAAATGTCAGCAGTTTAATGGCAATCCGGTCTAAGTAAAAAAGAGCCTTTTGTTTGAAGAATGAGCCTTTCTTGAAATAAAGGTTAATATGAAGTTATTGGTTGCCACAGAAAACAGACCTTCCCCATGATAAGAATGTTCTGGTATGCCCCTGCTCTGCCCTCTACACACACCTGCACGTTTTGGAGCCCCTAATTCAGTGATGGTGAACCTTCTGGGCACCGAGTGCCTAAAGTGTGTGTGTGCAGCCAAACTGCAAGACACACGTGTGCCCCGCGCATGTGCCCCACAAAAAAAATGCTACAGGGTGCAGCAGGGATTTTCTTCCTAATCTAATGATCACCTCCAACGTGGAACAGCCCCATCAGGCAGAACCAGGTTTTGAGCCTCTCACAGTAGGCCAAGAAAAGCTGGGGGGGGGAGGGGGGAGAGAATCGCATCTCATGGGTAAAATACCTCATGTTAGGCAGCAGCCTTCATTAACCCTGACTCAGCCTTGCATCCTTTTGAGATAGATAAAATGAGGACCCAGATTGTTGGGGGCAATAGGCTGACTTTGTAAAATGCCGCGGGGGGGTGGGGACCCCTAATGAGCATGGAATGAGGGCTGTTGCTGAGCACATTGTAAGCCGCCCTGAGTCTTCAGAGAAGGGCGGGATATAAATGGGAATTTTAAAAAAAAACATTCCATTCAAAATTGTGGGAACTTGCAGAAAAGGTTTGTATATGCATCCCACTGCAGATCCTCTGAATTTGGGCAAACAAGCAAAGAGACCCACCCTCTGCAAACCATATGGAGCAGAGCATTTTCATTTTCAGGTGGAAAAACGGCAGCATAGCCCATCGTACGCAAATGCACAGAGGGGAACGCTTGGCATCACTTGAGCTACAGCATACTTTTGAAGAACACCACGGATCCTTCCCTCAACTAAGTATTTTCTGCAAACATCAGGAGTTGCTTTTGGCTCATGTAACCCTGACTTGCTGCTCAGCCAGCAGATCGGCAAGCTACATCCATCTTACCATGGTATCGTGAGCATTCAGCATTTTTGCCACCGGCTCTTGGCACCGATGTGCCGAGGGCTGAGCCAGGGAGGCAAGGCGAGAAGTGTAGAAGGCACATTCATCGTTTAGGCAGGCTTCATGGAAACGAAGCGGGGCAGTGCGGAGGTGATCCAACCGTTGTTTTACAAGGTCTGTGGGGGCAAAACAGAAGGAGGCATGGACCAAGGCTGATTATAGTCAGGGGGGGGGGGGTTTGTACTTCCTGACTCTTTTTATGACCCTGATGATTTTCAGGTTCCTGGGCTAGTGTTCTTCTGGCTACTTTCTGGTCTGTCAACTCTGTCTCACGGGGATCCATTCAAAGCCCCCAGATTAGATTTATAAGACACTTTCCTGAAGCATTGGCTTCCGCGTCAGATTCAAGGTGCTGGTGATGACCTATAAAGCCCTGAATGGCTTGGGACCGGAGAATTGGAGGGGACATCTGCTGCCAGCTTCATCTTCCCACTGTCCAGTTCGTGCCCATAGGGAGGGCCTCCTTCGGGTGCCGGCAGTAGGGGAGTACCGGAGGGCAGCACCTAGGGGGAGGGCGTTTTCTGTGGGGGCGCCTGCCCAGTGGAATTTGTTGCCGGTTGAATTAGATGGCGCCAGACCTCCAGACCTTCCGCAGGGAACTGAAAACGCTTTTATTTACATCAGCTGGCCTGGATTGACGGGATTTTATTAAGGGTTTTTAATTGTTTGTGCGGGCGTGTACTGGTTTAACTCTATTTTAATTTTTGTGTTTTATGTTTTTAATGCCCTGTTAACAGCCCTGAGTCCCTTGGGAGAAGGGCAGTATAAAAATTTAAATAAATAAATAAATAAATAAATTCTTGGTTCTCATAAAGAACAAACTATATCTTGCCAGGAATCCCTCATTTCAGGAAAGCATCCCATTTTCAGGCATTCCTGTTGCACAAGTACAGTTGTTCACTTCCAGAATGTTCTCCCTTTTTCCTGAGGCAGGTCTCTTGAGAAAATACCTCCTGCGCCTTCACGCTTCGGAGTCCCTTGCAGTGGTTTCAAGGATCCTTCTGGCCTTGTCATTTGTTCTCACAGGGAACCCCAGGGGAGAAAGGATACCTGTCAGTAGGCTTAAAGGCTATAGGGAATGCTTCTGTCACACCACCAATGTATGCCTCAAAAGGCAGCCTGCTCTTGACAGATTGTCCAGCCGGCACTGTTTCAGTATTCTCAGCAGGTTTCTCCAGTCATCGGTGGAAAGGGGGTGTTTAGTTGGCAATCTTTAGTTAAAACTTTATTTTTATCCTATGGATCTGGCTCAAACAATCTCTGGCCAACCCCAGTTGTTCTCAAAGTAGACCTTAATATATAAAATGAAGACCTATGGCCTATCTGCGGAGGTTTTGTCATTCATGGTCTATGATCGAGTCAGGACACTTCTTAAATGGCAAGTCTCAGACTCAGAAAAGTGCTATGAGCTGAATTTCAACAAGAAGCTCTAGAGCAGGAGCCTCCAAACATGGAGACATTAAGACCTGTGGACTTCAACTCCCAGAATTCCTCAGCCAGCCATTTTAGAATCCCCTGTTCTAGAGCTTCTTGTTCTTGCAGATGAAAAGCCACCAATATATCTCACTTCCTTAAGAAGGCCTAACCACCACTGCTATAGTGTTTTTCTTCAAGCTGCCTTTCCTGCCTCACCTGTACTCGTCGCATTGGATGAAGGGCAGCTGACTTCTTGAGGGGAGGGGCTGGGGCAGACATGCAATTGGCTGGAAGTGGTGTGGGTGAAGCAAGGTGCGGGGGTAACAGGCACATTATTCAAGTCTGTAGCTTCTTCACACAAGCTTGGCTTAGGATCCTGGGGAGGTGTAGAAGATAGTTCAGGCTCAGAAGCTTCCGGAGTTGGTGAGCCGTGAACTGTCAAGCGCTTGTGCAATTCCTTTAGTGAGGGGGCCTCCTCATAATCAATGTTACCGTCCATCTCCTGCTGCAAGAGCTTGGCGAGGTACTCAATACGCTGGAGGGAGAAGAACGCAAAGAACCGTGAGGAAAAATGGTGTCCCCTGCCAGAATCCACAGGAAACATCAGCTCACCTAGCAAGCAACATGGCTCCACCTCATCTACACTGTACTTGTTTCTCCAAATGCTGTTCCCCACAGAGGACCTCCAGATCATGCTACTATACAATACATCAGCCCCAACCACCCTGTACCATCCCTGCCACCACACCGCCCACTGCTTTCAGGAAGCCGATTCCTGGTGACTCAGGAGGTAAGCCCATGGGCTTCCGGTTTGTGCTCTCGGTAAGACTGGGTGTTGTTTCGCAACGTCTTGCGGACGACTCGCCAGGACCACCAGCTTGAGGGTCCTGGACAGGACCTAAACCTCTCAGTTCGACAGGTGAAGCATAGAAGACTGACCAGATGAGAGGACAGTTGCTTTTGTCCCTTCCTCGCCACAGGTCTCTTCCCTTGCCGACAGCTGGTGAGTCAGCGACCAAATGGCCACCGTAACCGGACCAACCGCAGAGCCCCGAAAGTGTAACTGGATTTGACAACTAAGCAAAAGGAGGTGAGCCCATGGAGTCTTCATAGAAACCACACGAGTGCTTGTTGATGCCTTCTCCTGAGAAATTTGTTCCACATCTGGCCCACAGCCCTTGGAGCTCTGTAGGTAAAAGGCAGCTCCTGACAAGGTCTAACCCTGTGTCTAGATTTTTAAGATCAGCCAAGGCTGCTGAGGCTGCCATTGCTTGCTTCTTGCCTCTTTAATAACCACCCTCTTCTACAAGTTTAACATAACCACCAAGCATCACATTTGGGAGACATTCTGGTGGTCTGGGCCAAGCCAGTGGAGAAAGACCACAGTTTACAGCCCCCTCCCCATAGACACGTCTATAATCTCAGACTTTACTTGCAATCACCACATTCCCTGTTTAAGATTCATTTCTGCAAAAAAAAACAAAACCCAAAACACAATTTGACTTCCACTCTCAAGACTCCCTTGCCTACCTGAAGCTTTCCTATTTCTTTGCTAATCGCAGGAACAGGTGACACTTTCTTCACGGATGGTGCCGTTTCCTCATCAAAAAGACGCACAGCTATTTTCTCCTGCATGTGTGTGTGGAAAGGGAAATGTCACATATCACTTCCTCTGAAACACATCCTACCAAAAATCTGCCAAGGACAGGCAGAAACATGAGGAAGATTTTCTGCCTGGTCCATTTTGGGCTGGGCAATGATTTCCCGGCCCCAGCAAGCATCCTAGCATGGCTGTTGTATTTTCACCGGGCCTGCCAAAAGGGCTTGGTTCTGTTTACATTATTTCTGGTTTTACAAAAGTGCAGCTTTTAGGAACATAATCTTTTTTTTAAGCCAGAAAGGTCTTTGCAATAAAATATTGTAGACCACACTTAGCTTATAAAAATGGGCATACTGAGCAAATTTACAGATTAAAATTCTACATTTAACAAGATTAGTTTTCTAGCAGAAATTCAGAAATCAAGTTTACCAAGAATTTCATAACTTGCAACAACAATAAAGTGGAAAGAATAAACAACAAATGATGCACCCTAAAGAACAAGCAATGATGTATTGGCCTCCTACCTATACAGTGATAGGGTATACAGTAACATGATTATCTCTAAGTAAAATGAACTAACTAGTTCTAACCAAGAGTTGTCTGGTTGGGCTTCCAGCAAAACTTATTTATTTATTGAACTTTTATACAGCTCTTCTCCCAAGGGACTCAGGGCGGTGAACAATAAAACACACATAATACAAAATTTAAAATAAAATTAAATCAGTTAACTTAAAAACTTAAATGAACATCTATGTATCTGGTATCTGTGATGTATTTTATAATAATAAAGTTTTAGTAGTAGTCCTCAACTTACAACCCCAATTGAGTCCACAATTTCTGTTGTAAAGTGAGATGTTTGTTAAGTGAGTTTTGCTCCATTTTACGACTTTTCTTGCCACAGTTGTTAAGTGAATCACTACAGGTGATAAGCCAGTAAACCAGCTGTAAATCTGGATTCCCCATTGACTATTCTTGTCAGAATTGTGACTTCCTGACAAGAATAGTCAATGGGGAATCCAGATCCTTTTCTGTGTCCCAGG
>JANHFR010007892.1:48810-59177 GCA_032468015.1 Mimophis mahfalensis | reverse complement strand
GCTGGCTGGGGAATTCTGGGAGTTGAAGTCCACGCATCTTCAAACCGCCAAGGTTGAGAGGAACACTGCCTTAGGCCATTGAGAAACGCCACTTTCGAGGAAAGACTCTGGAGGGTGAGGAGGTGAAGGAGAGAAGCGCTCAGTTTACTCAGGCACTTGAGTGTCTTGCCACCCGCACGCACCCAGAACGCAGTTTTAGGAAATGGCTTCTGATGGCCGCTCTTCCTCTGCGGTGAAGGGGAAGAAAATGGCGTTTGGTATCTGTTTTGCTCCTGGCCCCAAATAACAAAGGGTCTTTCTCTGCGGCTGACCGATGGGAGCAATCTTTAGGCTGCTTTTCAACGAAGCTCAGGGGAGACGGTGGCTGCATTGAAAAGAGGGCGAGACCCGCGCCTGCATATTGCCAGCGGGTGTCCGTTCTTGGCTCCGCTTCTCCTTCAATTTCTCATTTGTGCTCAGGCCAGTCCTGATGTATTGTGCTAAGAAATAGTTACACATAGATAGCCGTAAACTACTTGAATGCAATTTAAAATGCAACAAGGCCATTTCCGATTCTTCTTGCTTAAAAAAAAATACAACCTAGTGCTTTTCATATTGACGTGACTGTATGGCTGTAATTGTGAGTCCGCTCATCTCTGGTACTCATCCATGAACACCTATGATAGAGCTGCCTGTTATTTGTTTGATTTTTGCTTTTGAGAGGAATGAAGAGAAACGTTTTTTCCTAACACAGTTAACTGCCATGGAGGCAGTGAGGGGAAACAATCAGGGCATCTGATCACTACACATAATTATCTATATATCCCCAGTCCTTAACTACCATAATCAAGCTCACAATTTTGGTTATAAATCGTATTGATTGTAAAGCAAATCACTTATGGACCCTACCTGATTTTATAACTTTTTTTTTTGCAGGGGTCATGAAGCAAATATGTCAGTAAAGAAAATCCATTGTTCACTAAGGGGTGTGGGTTTTTTTTTGTGGAGACCAGAAGTAAACCTCTAGCAAAAATGACATAGGGACCATTTTGCCTTTGACATAAAGCACTCACAATTTTTATGTAAATAGCTGCTGTGAAAATCATCTAATTCTGGCAAATGAATTCTGAAAATGTGGATTTTTGAGGTATGTAGTATCTGTTGTGAAATTTTTAATTCTTGACAGGTTCTGAGGTCACAGTTATCCCAGGCTAATTAAACCAAAATTAATGTGCAGATTGTGCATAAATGTATTGAACTTGTATGTTGCCTGAGTCTTCAATAACACTTGAGCGCTCACAATAATAATTCTTTGGGTTATCTTTCAGCGCCCAGAATTCAAGGTCACTCATTAGCTGGGTTCACACATAGTCATCTAGTTACCGTAAGTAGAGTTTGTCTGTTCATTGGCTCAACAGGGGGTCGTCATCCCCCCCCCCACCTAGTGCAAACCACAGCCTGTTCAGAACCTGGCCTTGGAAGTGGTGGGTGAGTGAGTGTGCATGTACTTACATTTGTGAAAGCACTCATGTGCATGTGAAATCATCCCCTCTCCTCCCCTTTGCTACCTCTGCCAGTCCATCTAGCAGGAAAGGTTGGAGACCACTGTTCTAGGCAATATATTCTCACAATTCCCGGCACAAAAATCTCAAAATTTGGCCAGATTTCATACAATCACAGGAGTTAGAAGTGGCCATTGAAGTTATTAAAGTCAACCATCTTACTCAATGCAGGAATCTAAATTAAATTGTTCCAGATAGATAGTTGGCTGCCTACCGTTTGAATAAATCCAAAGAAAGGCAGCTTCTCGTATCTCTCAGTCATAGAAATTTCCCTTGCTTTCCTCTCAAGAGAAAGTCGATTCCAATGATGACAGAATAAATACTCATAATTGCAAATCAAGAGTAGTTAAGCCATTCCACTGCTGTAAGTTTCTTGGCCACACCCAGATTTTTAACAGGATAAAATCCATCCTGTAGTGTACACTTTCTTCAGGTCTCTTTATAATGTTTATTTAAAGCCTATCACTATTACTATCCCTGTAAGTTAAGTCTCATGAGCATCTAGAAGTTTCCATTGTCAGTTCTAAAAGCCATTTCCTGGTCTGGGTCATCTTTATGGTCCTAGCTTTTAAAACTGCCACTTCACTGCTAAGAGGGAATTAACCGTCTTCACATTCTTGACTGAAGTCAAGGTCAGGCCAGGAGGCATGTACCAGTTTAACTTACTAATTTGTGTGTCAACTAGTTGGCCTGGATTGGACAATGTGATTTATCACATGGTAAAAGAGGGTTGGGTTTGAAATTCTTTTGGGGAGAATCGAAAGTTTTGTGCCAGTTTCAGAATTACCTCAGCCTGCCATCATGAGGTCTGCTAATAAAGTATAACTTGGATCTACCTTGTGAGTCTGAGTTCTTGCTGTAATGGCGATCCTACAATGGAGTCCTGACATCCATATGTCTCGCCCCTGACCTAACTTGAGCCACACATTCTTATACATAGTCTCTCCTTCCTGCAGTTCCCTGTTCAGGTAGAAGTGTGGTGCTGACAAACCTGTGTGCAGTGGCTATCTCTTGCATATTTCAGAGGATGCAACATCTGTGATGTTATTAGGATCAGTGCACAGAAACATGCCTGCTGCAATAGAGCAGACAGCTGCAGCACACGGAGGTCTCTGTTGTGTCTAGGAGGCTTTCTATTACAAACATTGTTTTTTCTATGGTGTTACCATGGATGCAAACTCCACAGCTCTTTCAGCCCTGCCTAATTAACTAGGTTTCATTTTAGTAAATTGGCTAAGTGAGAAAAGGAAAGTGCCCACCAGTCATAACAATAAAAGGCTGAAATTGATTTTTTTCCCCTTTCTTTTTTTCTTTGTCATTTCTTTCTTCCTTCTCCTAGTTGCCTCTTGAAAAAAAGCACCTTTGGGACAACCATGACCTGGATGAATGAGAATCTCCATAGGCACTTTCTTCCTTCTCTTTCTCTGTTTTCGTTCCTCTCCTTCCTCTCTTGCTTTCCTTCCTTTCCCTATCATTTCTTTCCTCTCTATTTCTTCCTCCATTCTCTTTCTATGAATTTCAGTCTTTCATCTTTCAATTTAAGGGATTTATGATCATCCACATAAAAAACAATAGCCAAGAACAAGTGATAGCATGTCTGAAACAAGCTTTGTTTTATTCTACACCAAGTTATAATGTAGTTTGATCTGCTTTAGTATGTGGTGTGAATTCAGCCACTGTGACCAATAAACCATGGTTTATGGCCTACTGCATAACTTTCTATGGCTCACAAGCCATACTGCACTGCACTGCACTGCATATCGAAGACTAAATTCCAAAAATAAATGGAGCTGGGAGCCATTTTAAGGGATGATCTTGGAAATGAAATGAGATGCTAAGTGTCTGCAAGGTGTAAGGAAATAAGTTCCACAATTATTCTTTTTAATCCCATTTATATCCCGCCCTTCTCCGAAGACTCAGGGCAACTTACAATCTAAGAGCACAACTCATTGTGCTCAGCAACAATTTGGAAATGATGCAGAAGATGGATTCCTATGTGGTTGGCAAACAAGCCTTTAAACCTGGAGGCATTTTAAGGTATCTCCTGTCAACATTTTTATTCAAATTCTAAATCAGCAATCCTTCAGTTTTCAGGCCTTCGGCAGCTTAAATATTAAAACAAACATTTTGAATTGGACTAGAAACCATTCAGAAACCAGTGCAGATTTTCCCACAAGGGAAATAATATGATCTTGATATGTACCTAGTCAATTTCTACTGCTAAATCTTCCCAACACTTTCCAAAGTTTGCCCTACATAAAGACCTTTGCACTATTTTAAACGTAATATAACCAGGACACAGATAACTGTAGTCAAGATTAAATTGATTCTACTGTATATCAAAACACTATGTAGCTTTATACTGCTAAAATGAGATAATTAAATCAGTTTTAATAATCTAATTTCTTCTGATGTACCTGGATAGCATTTGGATAAGCCTTAATCGGTGTGCCTTTTGTTTTAATACACTGATGATTTTCAAGAAATAGTATTCAAGGTGAGAAATCCCATAGCTGCTGAGGTAGATGTTCATGTACTATTTAGGATGCTGGCTGGATCTGTCTGGAATATGAATCTGAGAGAGAATGGTTTCAGAATTTAGAGAATTTGGGAAATCTGATGCCACTTTGAAGTGGGCATTTGGATGTGCGAGAAAACAAAAGAAGAAAATGTCACACAAAGGAAAAAGCAACAGCTGATGCCAAATAACATTGCTGCTCAAGAAGATTGGGCAGACAATATACACCAGGACAAAGCTCAAGACGCCACCGCCCAGCTCTAGTACGGCAGAGCAACTTTGCATACATTTAATTCATCATGATAGTTTCAGCCAACAAAAAGGTTATACTGCAGAATTCACAGTGAAATCAGTACAGTATCTTAATGCTACACCAAAGCCGAGAGAAAAATTAACCAATGTGCTCATTAACAGAAGACATGAATTAGCAACTTCTGTGGATTCTTCTTTTTGTCGTTTTGCTATTTCTCTAATCATTTCTAATCATTTTGATATTAGTATTTTTTTTCCTAGCTTGTCGTGAGATATAAGATAATGGCACTTTACCTGGGAACAATAGGATATTGAAGTCTCAGTAGGGAAATACCCTTTCCTTTTCAATGGGGAGGACAATTTATCTTGTATTATTTATCTAGTAATATTTCGACTACAGCCAACAATCACAGCCTCCCACATTAAGGGCAGGAAATATCCGCAATCCACGATTTGCTATAATAAGGGATGGAAAGCCAGCTGGATTTCACTGAATGCGCTTATTTGGTATCTTATTGTTTAAACAGCATTATGCTAATGAATATTAATGAAGGTTGGTCTAAGAGCAGATGTGGTTAGTGGGGGAGGAGAAAAAGCTCTTAAGCTTCTGTTTGCCTTGGTTTACATTAAATGCTCCCCCACTTGCCCATAAATTGCTGAGAAGAAAATGAAAATGCACAGGTCCTTGACAGTTATCTTGATGGGGCCAGGAGGAAGGTACTGTTCCTTCTTAGGGCAACTGATCTATGTTTGGCATCATTCTTCCTTTGTTTTGTGTTGGAGTTTTGTTTTGTTTTGTTTTTTGATAAGTTGTAGAACAGATTCCAGGCGGGATATGGATCAGTGGTCTCATGTATACATCCCAAGCCAAAAGCAATTACAGTATAAAGTGCTGTCCTTAGGTTTTTAGGAGCAGATGTGACTGAAAAACTGAGTCACTATTCAGGAAGTCTCCGGTTTGAATTTCACCTCTGAAATAAGATCCCCAGATATCATCAAGCAATTTTTCTTAGGCTGAGCCACCTCTAACTTAATCTGGTGCAAATGTATCCAGGAAACACAGGATTCATGCTCTAGGCAGGGCAACAGCTTTTCCTGTTGGCTGCTCTACCATCCTTAATTGTCACAAGTATTAGTGCATTATGCGACCTCTCAAATACATGTATTTTTTTAAAAAAATTGGTAGTTCTGGGAGGTTGTGCTCAATTAGGTAATGATTGTGGAGTCAGATGTGCCATTCTTGCAATAATAACTACTACTAACTGGTACTGTTATTTCTTTCCTGGCACTGCCAAACTATAAAGGATACCGTGAATCATGCACACAGTAACATGGCTCAACACTGAGGGCAAAAGGTTCTTCATTCTTCCTGTGTTCACATGGACTGAAAATAAACATCTGCAAACATTCTGTTAATTATTCTGGAACCAGAATTCTCCAGCTTGTGCCCCTTCTAGATGCTTCTTTAATTCTCAGAATTCTTAATTATAGCATGGTGGCTGGCAAACCTTGGGGGTCGAAGGCTACTCATTTAGAGAGTGGACAAATGTTGCTCAAAACGTTCTGCACATATGACCAAACTCTTTCCACAACGTGGAGCCTTCTACTGCACAAACAAGATGCCCATTTCAGACATCTTAACTAACACAAATATCAAGGAATGCAGGATAAAATAGAAGTGCCACATAACACCCCAGACTTCACAATTGTCAATAAGAAACACAAAGTCCAGATAGTGGATGTTGAAGTAACTGGAGACAGCAGATGAGAAAATCACAAAGACCTGCAAATGGAATTAGACTGACTGGGGCAAAAGAAAGCAAAGGTAGTATCAATAGTAATAGGCTGCTGGGTGCCATCCCAAAACATCTGGAGCACCACCTGAACACCATTAACATTGACAAAAATCACCATCAGTTAATTACAAGGGCAGTTTTACTTGGAATAGCTTACATCCTCTAGTGATACCTTTAATACCATCGAACATCTGCTTATCCAGGTTCTTGAGGACTTAATAAGTGAATAACAATGACAAATTCAGTCTAAACACCACCTCGCTTCTTCAGTGTCAGCAACTCTGTATTATTAATATGTCAAGAGGAACATAGGAATATAACCTTCTGCCAGCTACATCCTCCCATCACCCTGTACGTGCTCACAGAGTGGGTCTTCTTAGGGTGCCGTCAACCAGACAGTGCCGACTGGCGACCCCCAGGGGGAGGGCCTTCTCTGTGGGTGCACCGACCCTTTAGAATGAGCTACCCCTCAGTGACGGCCCCTGACCTCCGGTCCTTCCATCCTGACCTGAAGACCTGGCTGTTTCAGCAGGCTGGCCCTGGCTGATTTTTGGTGTTTTAAACTTGTAATTGGATTTTTAAATTTAGTGTGAAATTGATTTTATTGTTTATTGGGGTCTGTTATTGGTTTAGTTCTTTTTTAAATGTTGTATTTGCTGTTTTTTATTTGTTGTGAGCTGCCCTGAGTCCCTCGGGAGTAGGGTGGCATATAAGTCCCAATAAGCTTAAACTTAAACTTTGTTGTTAGTTGAGAAGTCGTGTCCAACCCATCGCGACCCCATGGACAATGTTCCTCCAGGCCTTCCTGTAGTTTAGTAGCTTCTAATAACTGCTGTTGGTAACCTCCTCATATCTTGCAAACAGATAATTATTTCATAATGTTGGCATTGGTACTTGACAACATTCCTCTCCTTGATTTCCTATTGAACAATAGGCATTAACAGTTAATTTTCTGGGGGGTGGGGAATGGAATCCGATTTGGCTTCAAATAGCAATGATAACAAACAGGTAGCACACTTCACTCTGCTTGGTTTGTTGCCCAAATACAAAAGAAATGGTAGCATTAAAAAAAAAAATTGTTCTTAAGCCCCAGCCAGTCCTTCCCTGTCCCCTTGTGGGAAATAAACGGTCTCTTAACGGTCCTGCATGCTTTTCCTCAAGTGATTTTTATCTCTTTGTGCTTTTAACACTTGCCCTGGTTGCCTGAAACAGCATCCAGGGAGGACCATGACAACAGTTGCTAGGGAACCACATGGTTGCTAGCAACAGTAAACAAAAGACAGGCCCAGGGAAGCAGAGGGTGGATCTCTAGAGATGTCGGGGGATCTGAGGTGAGGGTTTCAGGGGTTTCTTCTGTATCAGAGGCCAAAATAAAACCATTGGCCCTCGACCTCTCAAATTCCCCAAAGGCCACATTACAGATTGCATAAATTTTAGATTTACCTTGCAGATGTTTTATACCTCAAATAACAGTGGTAGCCATAGATTATGAAAAATACCCCCGCTCCCATCCATAACAAAGTAATAACGTTTACTAGAGCTATGCAAAATAGCACAAAAATAAGGCTTTTTTTTAGTTCTCTAGAATTCTTGACACATTGTGGTAATATAAACAGAATGAGAAGCTGTTGAAAAGCCTCAAATTAGATGAGGTATCTCACCAATGCAAATGGCAGTTTAAAATTAAATCATGGGTACTGCAAAGCTAAAGCATGGGAACTGAGTGCCAAAGAATTGAGGCCTTTGAGCAATGGTGCTGGAGAAGACTCCTGTGAGTCCCTTGGATTGCAAGGCGATCGAACTGGACAGTCCTAGAGGAAATCAACCCTGACTGCTCTTTAGAAGGCCAAATCCTGAAAATGAAACTTAAATACTTTGGCCACCAAATAAGAAGGAAGGACTCACTGGAGAAGAGCCTAATGCTAGGAGTGATTGAGGGCAAAAGAAGAAGAGGATGACAGAGAATGAGGTGGCTGGAAGCAGTCAGTGCGAGCTTCAATGGACTCCAGGAGATGATGGAGGCCAGGAAGGCCTGGAGGAACATTGTTCATGGGGTCGTGATGGGTCAGACATGACTTCGCAACTAACAACAACGGCAAACAAATCTAGCATACAGCACCTGTAGCTATCCAATATTGCCTGAAGATGATTGTCTTGGCTATGAAGTTGTGTATACAGCTGATTCATCTGCTAATTTGTGAAGTGGGACAGAGATATATTTCGGTCTGGTGGTTAAGACACCAAGCTAAAAAGAGGAAAAACCCTGAGTTAAGTCCTGCCTTAGCCATGAAACCCAACTGAGAGACCTTGGACCAATCATTCTCTCTCAGTCCAATTCACCTTACAGGGTAGTTGTGGGGAAAATAGGAGGAGGAAGTTGTGTTGGATGTATCTGCTGCCTTGGGGTAAAAACAATAAAGGCAGGATATAAATATTTAAAATGGAATAAAAAAAATAAAAAACATACAATAAGAACTACAAAATACATAGCAGCATAATGTATATATCCCTTCTCCTTTGCCCAATATGTTGAACTGGTAATATTGTAGGGCCAATATTACTGGAGGGCACTACTTTGGAAAAAGAGAGCTTGCCATTCTCAATTAAAAAACACCTGCTGTTCTCTTTATTTTGCTCTGAAAAGTCTGTGTACTCAATATGGTCAAACTGTACAACAGAACAGGACAAATAACAAGCCCAAATGGTAGTGATTTAGATATTATTTGACGAAATAATGCTGGCTACTATCATAGACTTCTAAATTAGTTCATAAACTTTATCCCAACTTCATGGTAACCTTAATAGGTTACCATGAGTGGTTATTAAAGAGATGGTTTCTCATCTGAGATTCCCATAGCTAACTTTGGCTGAGAACAGCAGCGTTCAATAGGATGTGCGAAGTTATAAAAGGCAAGATGACATCCAAAGTGCCCCAATTTTGGGGGTGTGTGTGTGTTTGCATGTGTGTGAGGTCAGTACAAGTTCCAGAGGGACTGCAGGGCTTCATTATAGCATGCCTGTTGCCATTTTCCAATTTTTGACATTCCCTTGTGGATGCCATTGGCAGGGAAATTTAAAATAGATGGTGTTCACACACCGTAGGTAAGTTGAAAAATTTGTTTTTATGCAATCAAAAGTAATGAAAATGATTTTTGATAATTAAGTTCATTATATCTCATTTTGCCATTAAATCAATTTTAAGCTCTTTCAGATAAATAGGATTATCACACTGTAATTAAAATACCAATTAACAGGCAAGTGCAAGATAAAGGGATAAAGAAAGTAGATTTCACATTCCAGACAATTAATTTACTGCTGATTATTACTTAGTGTCTCTGTCTTAGTGTGATGTCAGTGTGCTGGATTTGAACCAAGAAGACCCAGGAATTCAAATCCCTGCTCAACCAAATGCTTAGGCCTTAATCACTGTAGTTCAATTTACCTATCCCATGTGATTGATGTAAGAGTATATTGTCAAGTAAGACACTTAATCCTGCATTATCTTTGAAAAACAATAGAAAAAAATTAAAATTTATGCTTCAGGGAATATTTATCAAAATATGGCTGTGTAGTATGATATGCTCTTGCTTGGGATAACTGAAATCAGTTGAACTTACCCTTGAACAAAACATAACAGTTTTTCTACCTTATTACCTGGGGGGACGGGACTAAATAGGTTTGTTTTTCTGAAAAGCTGTTGAAAATAGTTTGGCATCAGCAACCTTCTAAAGGAAAATTGATACATCCTCAATTAGTTTGCAAGTTTCAGAACACATATATGATTATTACCAAAGGAGAGTAGGAATCCACACCTGCTCAGAAATATAATCCTACCTAGATTCCCACCGTACATCCAACCAAGTCAAACACTAGGGTTACATTTTCAAAACATGCTGTTTGCTGATTGCAGATGCTTCTAGTTTCTAAGACTCACTCTCCCTCCCTCCCTCCCTCCCTGTGTGTGTATAACTGGAGCATTGTTTGCTGCTACCCTAATTGAAGCAGCTTCCAGAGACTATAACAAAGCCCACTCCCCAAAGAGCCAGTTCACTGTGCAAGCAAATAGTGATTTGTCCCTGAGAGACTCTGAGTAAATTGGACAGTGTAGAAAGCTTTGTGGTGCTCTGCCAGGCATAAGCAGTGTTTGCTCTCTTGCCTGAAGTGAATCCAGGTGACACCCACTGAACATGCAGACTTCTTATTATGGAAGTAGAAGGCAAAGAGCTTGAGGAGACAGTACTGTATCTATGTTGCAACAAA
>JANHFR010007889.1:18290-30226 GCA_032468015.1 Mimophis mahfalensis | reverse complement strand
GGGCGGTGGGAAGATGTTGCCGGTAGCAGGTGTTCCCGTAGATAACCCGGACCCAAGCCATTCAGGGCTTTATAGGTTAAAACCAGCAATATTGTTTTGACAATGTGTTCATCAACAATTTCATTGTTGTAATGTAGATTATAATCCCACTGCAGCAGAATGTTATTAACTGAATATCTATTTCATAGCTTCATTGATAATATCTGTGGAAATATACGGTAGATTACCAAATCTTTGAGACACAAACATATTATAACCACTGATTTATAAAAAAATTTGTGTGTTGATAGTATGGTGATATTATCTATGGGAGTAAAAACTGACTTAGATTTGGACTAATGAGCAAACAATTAGGAAAAAAATCATGGAATGTTGTTTATGATAACTGCAGTTAGATCACTGTATGGTCAAAAATAGAAAAGTTTGATACTACCCAAAATGGAAGAATGATTGCTAAAGATGATGGAATTTGCTGACATGACTGAACTTCTTTGATTAGAGAAAAGAACAATGTCTCCATTTATGATTGATTGGAAACTTTTATCAAATTTTTTGATAAATCAGAAAAAAAACTTAATGGTTAGAAAAAAGCTGGATTGTAGAAAAGAATTAGCTTTCTTTTGTAATCATAGAGTAAGAAATAACTTTGTAATTATATTTCTGGAGTCCTTGTTGCTCTCGGAGCTTGGTTGTTTTTTCCTGTTAGTTTTGGTGGGGATGATGTTTTCTCCTTGGTAGTTCCTTGAATGTGCTGTTTATTGCTTGATATTTTTTTTTGTTTGAGTTTGTAATCCCTTGATTAAGATATTGTTTACTGCTTGATAGTTTCTCTGTTGTTGATAAAGCTAAAGGAAACAGAAAGACCAGAGCACCTCATCATCAGCACTTAATACCCAAATAAGCAGAGATTGACACCAGGACCAGCACTAGACAAACTATCAAGCAATAAACAACAACCCAAACAAGGAACTACCAAGGAGAAAACAGCATTTCCTTCAAGAGTGACAGGGCAAGCTACTTTACACAAATAGAGAACAAACACCACTCCCTTCAAGCACTAGACAGGCAATGAAATGTCTGCACAAAAACAGCCAACTCAGAGAGCACCAAGGACTCTACGCTACATATATTCTCTTCTATTAATGTTTATATGTGCTGCAAATGAAATCGGAAGCGTCTTTTTAAAAAAAAAAATATCTTCTTTCTGCTTCTATTTTGTTTTTTTATTTCTTTGTGCTTTTATGCTCTTTGTAAAACTTTCAATTCAAAATCAATTTTAAAAAAGAGAAAAAAGTGAGTTGGGAAGTTAGATCTCCTGTGATGTCATCCAATGGGCTCGTATAGAAAGATGCTATCTTTTACTTTTAAAAAAATATCAAAATACACCAAACCTTTGAGTTATTGATGTGGTACAGTTTAGTTGAATCATTTGAAACGTGAGCACATTTACTGTGAATCAGAAGATAACACTTAGTTGATTTGATATGGCATATTTATGTAATTATCCTAAAACAATTGTTCTTTTGGTACATTTAATTTGAAAAAACAAACACTGTACCATTTTAAAATTAAAATTCAATTTTTTAAAAAATGGACAATATCTCTCAGTTCTGAATTTATTTATTTTTTTGTGAAAAGTTCATAGTATTCAGGAAATGATCTTTTACATCATTTGAGATTAGCAAGCAGGAAATGATCTTTTACATCATCTGAGATTAACAACTCAGCATGGAGTTACTTTACCTCATACTTACTGAGTGTGTTTTGACTAGGACATAGATGTTCTTAGCCATTCTTAGCCATGGAACCTCATTAGGCCAGTTGTGATCTTTCAGGCCTACTTACTTCAAAGGGATGTTGAGATAAAGTGAATGAAAATCCCAATGTAAGCTGTCTTGAGTTACCAGAAAAAGTGAGGATATCAATATAACAATTCTCCTTCATGATTGAAGGGCTTCATTCTGAGGACCATGCTCATACGTAGCTCACTTTCCATTTCAACATCAGCTCCCCAAATTCATCTACCTGGAAACTAGGGGCCCACATTCTGGAGTATTATGAGTGCTACCAAACAGGAATTATATAACCATTGCATCCTTTTCAACAAGCATCTTGAATTTTACACATGAATGTGGCTATAGGTATATGTCTTTTTGTTTATCACATATAAGCACTGGATTTTAAAGCAAAGTATCTCTGTTGTGCAACGGGCAAATTTAATAGAATCTGTTCCTTCAGGCATTTTGGCTGAGCACCTGAATAGTGTTTTCTGCTATTTATATCTCAGCGTCTGTTCAACGCTGCAGTGTTTCTTTCAGCATTATGTAACTTTAAGGGAACATTGTGAGTGTTTTCTATACTAAACAAACTGATTAAAGAGATATCTTCTAGCTGGAATGCAAACAGGGGTGGGAGTTTTGCAGTTTTTGTACAAGCCATTACACGTGCATAACTTGATAGCCAGAAATCTTTCACACCTAAAGATAACTGGTATATGCATTGAAAATGTTTATATACAATTTGATCTGTTCTTCTACATGAGGAGGTGTCCCTGTTTGCACTTTTAGAGAAGGAAGGCAGCAAATTTATCTTCAATATACCCATGTTCAATACAGTATTTCCCTGAATTCTAATTGCTAGAACAGTGAGAATGTTTCCTTTTTTAAGGTTTGGGTGGGTTTTCCAGAAATCCTCAATTGATGTGGCAAACAGAATTGGGCCTTAATGGTTTGATCTGGCCAGCTTCTATGTAGGTTCTTTTACTTCTAAGACTCTGTCCCTTGTTAAATTTTATTCATGCATAAGATGTGAAGACATGAACCGCAGATTCAGTCTTCTGCCTCTTGCTTTCCTGGTCACAAAACAGAACAATCTGAAAGAGGACTGCAAATGGTGTTCTTCTCATGTTGCTACCAATTTTATCTATCAGTTTAACAGTTACTGTAATGATTGTAAGAATCATACACACACACACACAAATATTCATAGGGCCACTTTAAAAATGTGGAACAAAATTTACAAATTTAATAGCCTGATTTAAAAGTCTGATCTTTTTAAATGTTTAGCTGGTACCAAAAATATAGTAGCGTAATACCTGGAGAGTCATCCCGAGAATAAGGTTGGTAAGCGGGCTCCACTTCCCAGAAGATGGGGAAGCACCTGTGTCAGCATTCCAAGTAACAGCCTCCAGATTAAAAATCTCCGAGACTGTCATCTTCTCAAAGATCTATTTTATTAGAGATGTCATATTGGCACATCTGAGGAAAACCTGAATTTGAGATTTCCAGGATTTCCAGGATTTCCCTAGCCCAGGGGTCTGCAAACTATGGCTCTGGAGCCACATGCGGCTCTTTCGGCCGTCTGCTGCAGCTCCCTGTCGGCTGATCCCACCACTGAGTAGCCCCTGCCCTCCCCTCCCCATCACTCTTCGCCTGGCCTGAGAAGGTAAGGGGGATGGTGTGGGATGGGGACTCACTCCATATTGCAGAGAAGGAGGCAACTGGGTGGGAATAAATGATGTGAGTTGGCCACACCCACCCAGTCATACCGGTTGTTAAATTATTGGCTCCTGGTGTTTTCTTTTCTGTGGGAAACGGGTCCAAATGGCTCTTTGAGTATTTAAGTTTGCAGACCCCTGCCCTAGCCCAAAGAAAATCCAAAATCCAACCCCTGCACCCAATAGTTCATCACATGGTCCAATCATTACTTCGTTCCAACTGGAGACTATCCCCAAGCACTCCCGTCCAGGTGCAGAGTAATATGTCCTTGACTTTCTGATAAAGGAATATTGTCGTGGCTAACCTTCCACCACTCTTTGAAATCCCGCTCCCAAATTCCCAGGCACTGAATGCGGCAGCCCAGAAGCCTCAAATAAAAATGGCTTTGTAGCTGACAACCTGTAATAATCAACTTAGAGCATCATGAACAGTAATGCAAGTAGCTAATTTTAGATGCTGAACCTGATTGTTAATGTAAGAATCTTAATGAGTGGTATCTTTAGATCAGTGTTTCTCAACCTTGGCAACTTTAAGATGCATGGACTTCAACTCCCAGAATTGTTCAGCTTTAGATTGCTTTAGATCAGGAGTTTCAAAATGGCGGCCCATGGACCAGATGCTCCCCATGCAGGCTATGCCCACCCCAACTCCACGAAGGGAAAAACATCGTGATACGTCATGTGATGGCAATGTGACATGGTGAGTTTGACACCCGTGCTTTAGATGATGAATGACATTATTAGCAAACATCAAATGATTTCTAGAGAGGATATTTTTATATGGTCACTTTGCATTACTCATCTTAAACACAACTGAGAACATATCTTGTTCATTATGCCACACAAATTTTGTTTCAGAATCCTGTCCCGGTGGTACCATCCATTATGAATATATCTAAATGCATGATAAAGCACAACACAAGAATTATACTGCCTGAACTTTTAAGATCAGGTAAAAGAATTTGGAGGAACTTGAAAGGTCTCACACTATTCTGTAACATAAGAAAATCACCAATGTAGCCACTTCCCACCATTTTGGGAAAGTGCATGATGGCTGCCTCTATTTAATTTGCAATTATGTATATGTTATGTGGAAAAGTCTTCTGGGATTGGTTTTCCTCTTTTAAAATTAAAACCAGACTTCAGAAGATTGGCAGTGTTAGACTTTTACCTAACATGGGTTGTTTATATGGCAGTAGGGATTTCTGGTAGTGTTTCATTAAAGAATGCTACTTTCTTAAAAAAAAAAATCTGTCCTGACATTCAGAAGCGTGTTCCTTAATGTACCTCACCTACAGGTTTCACAACCTGAAGCCTCGCCCTTGTCCAAATTGATTCACTCTTGTAGAACTAATAGGTGAGACTTGTTATAAAATATGCTAGATAAGATTACACAGAGTTTTAGCGATGGTGTTACTCTGCCTAATTGAAATGTTGCAAGGAATATTGTAAATGCCTGTGTGGTTGTCTGTTTCACTAGTTTGAACTTTGGAAAGTGATGTGCATCGGTGTACATGGAATGCCTGTGGCTGTACATCAGATGAGCATTGGCTCATGCAAACAGACACATCCGTACCGATGAAAAATCTTTTCCTTGCAATTAGGCTCAGGGGAAATTATAAATGTGAAAGCCTCACTTTCATGATTATACTACAGGGAAGAAGATCAGCACTGCTCTTACTTTGATTTAGGTGTATAGTAAGACATGAAGAAGAAGGAGGGTTGATGTCATCTCTTTGCACAGTTTTAATCCTCTAGTATAGTAGTCCTCAATCTACCACCACAACTGAACCCAAAATTTATATTGCTAAGTGAGAAATGTGTTAAGTGAATTTTGTCACATTTTACTACTTTTCTAGCCACATTTCTGTGGTGGGATTTGTTGAATCCGGAGATCCGCGGGTGCAGAATGAGGACTTGGTAGCCAGAGTGATTCAACGGAACAGCTCTTTTTATTAGAGTGGAAAGACCCAGCAACGGCTGGCAAAACTTGGGGCTTTATATACAGTCCGGGCCAACCCATTAGCCAATGGGATGGCCCGGTTTTCCCGCCAAAATAATTCGAATACTAAACAGGATTCAAACTTTTTTACTACCAGTTCTGTGGGCATGCCTTAGTGGGCGTGGCTACACTATCAGCCAATCAGAGGCGGTATTTGCCAGTATCAGCCAATCAGAGGTGGTATTTGCCGGTTCTCCGAACCACTCAAAATTATCGCTACTGGTTCTCTGGAACTTGTCGGAACTGGCTGAATACCACCTCTGCCACAGTTATTAAGTGAATCACTGCAATTGTTAAATTAGTAACACAGTTAAATGAATCTGGCTTCTCTATTGACTTTGCTTCTCAGAAGGTCACAAAAGGTGATCACATGACCACGGGACACTGCAACCATCATAAATATGAACCAGTTACCAAGCATCTGTATGTAAATCACATAACCATAGGGATGCTGCAACGGTCATAAGTGTGAAAAATGGTCATGTCACTTTTCAGTGCCATTGTAACTTTGAATAATCACTAAGCAAACTGTTGTAAGTAAGGACTTCGTGAACTTGGAATGTTAGATTCAAAATTCTTTCGATATAGGGAGACTTTCAGCTTCTTGTTTAAAACTGCTAGGGAGAACATTTTTAAAGAATGTAAGAGAATGAATATTCAGCTGAGTTCACATATAATCCTAGATTGATTGATTGATTTAGTGACGGTGCAGTTACAACAGTACTGAAAAAAAATGACTTATGAATGATCCTCACACATACAACCATTGCACAATCCTACCAGTCACAAGATCAAAATTGTGGGTGCTTGGCAACTAGCATGTATTTATGAGCGTTGTAATGTCTCAGGATTGTGTCCTCACCATTTGTGACTTACCCAGCCAGGTTCTGACAAGCAAAGTCAAAGAGGGAAAACCAGATTCATTTAATGACCATATGATTCGTTTACAAACACGGTGATTCCCTTAACACAGGGGTCTCCAAATGTGGCAACTTTAAAACTGATGGACTTCAACTCCCAGAATTCCCTGGTTGGGGAATTCTGGGAGTTAAAGTCCCTCAGGCTTCAAGTTGCCAAGTTTGGAGACCCCTGCCTCAACAGATGGATCTCAGTTAACAACCGTCTTGCTTAACAACAAAATTTCTGGTCCCAAGTGTGATCATAAGTAGAGAACTACACATTTGTTATAAAAATAAACATCTACCATAAAGCTGATTTTAAAAAGAACCAAAAAGATTCCAAGTATCTTTTGTAATGTAACAATACGAACTCATGCTCACTCAGAGAAACACTTATTTTGAGGGAGATTTATACAGAGTCTGATATAGCACAGGTGTGGAAGGAAATATATTGATAAATACATTTTCCTCTTAAAAGCTCTGACAGAATCTTAAAACTGTGATGGCAATGCCAAATTTCCTTACAATAGCTTTATCTCCATAGTAAGAAGTTGATGGAACTTCTTACATCTGAAGAGCAAAAAGCCAGTGTCAGTATTCCAAGTAATGCACCCATAGAAAGCAAAACTCCGAGGCAGGCAGGTTCCTGAAGGAACAATTTATTGGATACATCATATTGGCACAACTGGTGAAAATCGACTCGGAAAGTTCCCGCCATTTTCACCAGATTAAAAAGTAAAAGTTCTCTCTTCCCCCAAGTCATCAGTCACATTGTCCAATAGAGGTGCTGGCCGGTTGCTTGGTTACTCCACTCCTCCTCTCTCCAGCCACCTGTTGGAATGTCCTTGGTTCCCAAAGGAAAACTTTTTGTTTTGACCAGCTATCTATCTCCACCCTCCCTGTCCCTTTTTTTCCTTGTGGCAACCCTGAAGCCTCAAAGATGGCCTCAACCAGGTTCGCTTAACGATTGACTGCCTGATGACCTCTGGATGGTTATTCAGAGTTTCTCTTCTTATGATTGTCTAGATTCTGATTCTAGTAGATTTACCTTCCACATATATATACAATACCAGTGTTACTTGGCTGGTGAAATTAACATGGACTAAATGGTTGATATGAGCTTAGTTGTGATTATCAGAACCATTAATTCTTACAAGTATAGTTTTTATGTATTCCTAATATTAGTACTTAGAAACTTACTAATTTCATTGGTGATAAACTGTAGAATGGTTTTGACATCTGGCACTAGAGTTCATTGCAGAAATGGAGAACAAGAAGTGGTGAAACACCCTTCTCTATTTACTAAGTTCTAAGTTCTCTGTATCAAAGTGGCAAGAATACGTGCCCAGGTATTTTCATATGACTGAAAAATAAGCATGCAAATTGTAAAGTGGAGGAAAATATTTACCTTGTTTGAAAAGTTACATATTTAACCATTTTAAAAGAATGTTAACTTGTAAACTGTTCTAAACATGTGTATAAATATCTCATACACAATTAGTAATAATTATTTACGAAGTATTTGTGAACATATGCCCAGAGGTTTATATATCAAAGTGAAACCTATTAAAAAAGGGCCAGGACAACATAAAGCCCATCAAAATGTAGAAAGAAGCCAATTCTGGTTGAGTTAATAAATTATAGTAGTTTTAAGCAAAGAGAAAAATACAGATTTTCCTATATAAGGAATTTTGATTGTGTTAGGGCTGCAATTGAAAAATCCATATATTTCATAGAAGTTAACTTTCCTGTGGGATGGAAGCTGGATTAGAAGCCTGCCAAGAGAAGATTCACTTCAGGAAAAACTTTTGTCAGTCTGGTGCCCACTAAAAATGAATGAAATTTCCAAGAAGCCCTATATCCAACTTCAACAGTAATCAGGAATTAGCCCAATACATCAAGGTACATATGATGGGGAAAATAAACAGAATACGCCCACCCCAAAAAGAGCTAGTGGACATTGCAGGTGTTTCTAATACATGTTTCAGTCCATAACTATCCAATAGACCAGTGTTTCTCAACCTTAACAACTTTAAGATGTGTGGACCAACTCCCCAAATTCCCCAGAAAGCATGGTGGCTGGGGAATTCTGGGAACTGAAGTCCACATGTCTTAAAGTTGCTGAGGTTGAGAGCCAATGCAGTAGTCGTCTGAAATCCAGACTAAGCACAGAAACAGCAACTAATCTGAGAAGATCAATGCAGAGTTCCCCGTGCTGAGATCAGGATAATGATGGGGATAATGCAGTTTTGGATCTATCTGTGTTGATACTGATAGTAGCTCAGACAACGTACACATACACACACCAAGGATTATGAGTAAGATCTGGCCAACTCATCACAAAGCTGAACTCTAGAAAAACAGTATGCTAGTCACATAAATCTACACTAGACAAAAAAAAAAAAGTCTGGGCGTAAAAATGCTGAGCAAACGTGTCCTATAAAATATTTTCCCTTGGAGAACAATCAGCTGTCATGATTACAGTCAATATTTGTGTAATATTTTAGGCAGATCGCTCCATTTATTGTTTGCTAAGAACAATATTGCATAATGAACCATTCTACACCGTAAAATCCAATGATCTGTGACTACATCCGCTTTTACACTACTTTTTCATATTTCTGTTGTATTTATTAAGAGATGCTGCCAGTTTAAATGCCAGTGAGATAACTAACAATAGAGGCTAATGGGGTGGGGAGTGTCACAGCCTATATTGGGATGTTGGACTTCAGAGGGGAAGGGAGCTAAGCAGGGTCTCTCCCTACAGGTCATCTGATACTCAGTCCATGTTAATTTTCTAGCATTGCAGACTTGGATCTACAATGCTGTTAACAACTAAATGATGAACCTTGCATTTGATCTCAGGTCGATGGATCAATATAGAGCCCAAAGCCAGGATGCCAGACAATCTTGATCAACCAAGAAGTTGCTTTATTTACAAATATTCACAGGAGCCATGAGGTGGCTGTACTTACAAAAGCGAAACTGAAAGCAATACAAGGAAAAAGAGGTATGGCTAGCCCTCATATTTATAGTGTAACCATTAACAATGATTGACAGCTCACATGACTGTCTTGTGACTGTGGAAGGTGGGCTTGCACCTGCTTAGAGCCAGACTCTCTATCTCCAGGCTGTTAGTGTGGTGTGGCCCAAAACCTTGTCGGCCATTTTAAATGCACCTTATAGCATAAAGATATTATTGTTTTAATATGGGAATGCAAAAATCCTAAGAGTCCACTTCAACAATGCCCCACTGTCTGGCTGCACTGCCAAATTATACCTGCTCTCTCCCTGTTAGAACTGTCAACTATGCAGTCTCTCACTTCCTGTAAGCCCACCATTTCCTGACAATGGAGGAGGTTAAGGAACAGCCAATGACAATGTAGTGGTAGTTGCAACAACTGCTCTCAGCTTTGGCAGCTGTTGCTAAATAAGCAGAGTGGGTCACGCTGTGCCTGGTGGATTGTGCTGCAGTCCTGATTAAGGAAAATCTCCCTCCTAATGTTTTGCGCAGGATGTGTTTTGGAAGCTAGGCCTAATTTTACCTGGGCCACATTCTGAGCTGGCAACAAAAAAGATCTAGAAATCTTTCATCCAGAAGTTGGCAGCCCAGATCTATACGTGGCCCGGGGAAAAATTCCCCAAACTTTACCTGCAAAAGAGTGGGATAAGCAGAGAATTTTGTATGTGTGAGATAATGTGGCTTCTATACGTGAGGCTGGGGCTATGTGTGAATGTAAAGGAAATAAACACAGAAGCTGTCTTGAATTTCCTTAGAGATGGTGGGATGGAAAATGCTTAATCTTAGTTCTCTCCCTTGGGAGTTGGGCAGCATAGAAATACGAAAAATAAATAAATAAAATAAATAAATAAGCCCTCACCTTGCTGCATTTATCTAATCCTCAGGCCACAATGGTGGCTGCCTCACTTCATGCTTATTTGATAGGATATTAAAGTGTTTCCAGTCTTCTTCTTGCTGTGTGTCACAATTTCTGGAGCTTCAGTGATGATGTGGTTGCAGTCAGGATGTTCCCAGCTGCTCTTGGCCTCTGCTGTCCAAAGTGGTCCTTTTCCCTCCAGTTACCCAATGCTCTCCTCCATTACCATTGCATTTTGTGCTATTGGACTGTCATGATGCTTGGCTTTTGCAAAAGTACAAGATGAAGCTTTTTGGAGCAGAAGTCAGATCTTTTATGGGCTCCTTGTGTTTACCCATTTCGCTGCTATGCTAAAGCTCTTTCAAAATATGCATTTAGGGCTCCTGTGCCAGGATACTACCCAGAGAGGAATAGAACTTGTGAGGGGGGAGACTAAGCCTTTGAACTGAGGGTCAGTTTCTAAAGAGAGCCTCGCTTTGACTTCTGTATGTTGCTAATTACCATGATACAGTTTCCACGGCCAACCACTACCTTGTTATCACTACTGTTTGTATTAATTTTGTGTTGGGGGAAGGTGCCTCCCGCACTGCTGTGCTTTCTCTTCAGTTTCCTCTTTCAATACTCAAACAAGATTCTCAGGAAGGTTATTTGTGAAACACATATATATCCCTCTCCCAGAATAATACTAGACCCGTATTTAGAATTAGCTCAGTAGAAAGACTGCTGTCACAGAGCGCCTCTGTATGGGCAGCTTGTTATCTTGGGCAACTTGAAAGGTAATTCAGAGTATTTATTTTGTTGCCAATATGATTGATAATGAATATGAATAATGCCTTTTGGTGAAGACTTCCAGGTCTCTGATTTCCCAGGATGTTATCAACCAACCCTTCACAATCCAAAAGAGTGTGATTGGAAGTCCTTTTTCCCACGCAGTGGGTGGGAATAGGAACATTGCTGAATGGAAGGGAAAAGTGTCACCAATCTCCACAATTAGCTTGTTCTCCATTAAACCCATGAGAGCACCATTCACCAATGTCATTTCTGAAGTGGTAGGATGATCAGGTGTTGGGAGAGAGCAAATGTGACTGATGTACTTTTGACCCACCAAATGGGCTAGAGCAGGGCTGTCAAACTCGTGGCCTGTGGGCCAGATGCACCACAACCTGGACATGCCCATGCCCAGTTTAACAAAGGGGGAAAAAGTCATGATACGTAATGTGACAATGCTATAAAGACAGGAGTTTGACACCCCTGGTCTGGAGGATAACTCTCACTGTCTGGCTACATTCAGCCCTTGAATTGAATATAAATAGAAAGTTGCAATGTATTATTTTATTCAGAGAACCAAGGGCAATTGCTAGAAATGGCAATCATAGGGAACTTTTTCACATCTAACTTTTCCCAGGGGCCTTCCGCACTGATCAAACCAGCTCTGTTAGTTGTCAGCATGCTTTCACTATAGTAACCAAAATATAAATGTTGGAGAATTAAGATGTAGGCCAATCATTTCTTATTGTTTGTTTGTTTGTTTGTTTGTTTACATTTTTATACCGCCCTTCTACCTAGGGACTCAGGGCGGTTTATAGGGCATTAAAAACATGAAATACAAAAATTAAAATAAGATTAAATTAACACACGCCCTAACAGACAGTTTAGAAGTC
>JANHFR010007885.1:11634-21984 GCA_032468015.1 Mimophis mahfalensis | reverse complement strand
CTCTTCGCCCGGGGAGGGGGTTTTAGATGCCAGGAAACCGCCGATCTCCGCGGTTCCTGGCAATGACAGCCAGCTGTTGTTCGTCCGCGAAAAAAGCCGCGGCCATTGGGAGCACAAGCTCGCCGGAACCAGGCTTTCCTGATGGGTCTTAGAAGACCCAAAGTGGTGGCTGACAGTTCCTAAATTGTAATCTGCTCTCCGAAGAAGAGCAGCAGATGAGAGAAGAAACTGCCACTGCTCCAGAGAGCAGAAATGGACGGGAACAGTGTGTGTTCCCTTTGCAGCAAAAGCCATGCATGCCCAGAAGCCGTGCATGCACATGCATGCATGCACTCTTCTGCGAACTGGTGGTGGGATTATTTGAATCCCATCACTGCATATGATGTGTTTTATATCTTTAAATAGAGTGAATCACTTCTTTCAATTGAATTGTGGTGTCTTTTGAGCCAAGTAGAAAGACTAAGAAGTAGATAATATTAACCAAATAATTTCAATAGTAGTCTTTCACTTGAATACCATAGCCCAGGGAATATTTCCTAGTCTGTATGAAAAGGTCCTGTCAGTTACTGTTGGTTAAAAATAGTCTTAACATTTAAATAAGGAATTATTCCACACTACTGGCTATTTGCTATCTGAGGAAAGAAGGAATATTGAAGTAATATATGTGCTAGAAAATATTAAAGAGCCCAAGAGAAGAACTTTAGAAGATCTTTATAAGTACTTTCAAAATCAGATTTTTATGTTGTTTTTAAAAATTACTATTTCTATTTTTTATGCAAATTTAATTAACTTAAGATTACATTTTAATTAAATAT
This sequence comes from Mimophis mahfalensis, assembly GCA_032468015.1. NCBI lineage: Eukaryota > Metazoa > Chordata > Lepidosauria > Squamata > Mimophis > Mimophis mahfalensis. The sequence goes on along the minus strand of JANHFR010007885.1, from coordinate 21,169 downwards.
TAATATGTTTATTTGGTGGCCATAGTTGATCATTCCTTAGTCTATAGTTCTACAATGTTCTGCTCCCTCCCAAAATATATCTCCTAAAATCCTGGTGACTGTTCATTGGACAATATAAAGGAAACAGGACAAAGTGGCAGTCACTATAAATGTTAATATCTTCCAAATGGATAGATTGTATGCAGTGGTGGGATTCAATTTTTTTTTACTATGGTTCTGTGGGCGTGGCTTAGTGGGTGTGGCTGTGCTGTCAGCCAGTCAGAATTGGTATTTTCCGGTTCTCTGAACCAGTAAAAATTATTGCTACTGGTTCTCTGGAACCTGTCGGAACTGGCTGAATACCACCTCTGGTTGTATGTGCTTTATATGGGATTGTTTATTTCACAAATGTCTATATTTCAAGAGTACTGAAGTTTATGAAGAACAAAATGAAACAACATCCCCCCCCCACTTTTTGGTCAGTGAGATGAAATGGGAGAGGGGGCAAATAGCACCCAAAACCCTCCACCATCACTATGTATTATGGTGGGAAGGGCAAAAAGGGGGAAAGAAAGCTGGGACTTCAATAGTTGCTGCCCTGAAACTATCCTCCATAAAATCTGGAAAATAGCAATACTTTCTTATTTTACTTCAGAGACACAGTAGAATTCCATCATGGGTACAGCACAATTTATGTTATTTTCTGCCAATTAAAAAGTCTTTAATCTTGAATAGTAAGATGTACTTTTAAGTCTGATAAATTCTGAATCAACTTCAACAGTTGAAATGTATGCTTTACCATTGTTTATTAAACTCTCTTTATTTAAAGAGAAAACACACACACAAACACAATGTACACAATCATACACATATATGTATTAAAAACATTTTTAACAGAGAGAGCATTAGTAAATATTACTGTTACTTTATGAACAAATGGTTTATGGGTAGCTCAGGTAGTCTGTGCAGCTTGAGAAAACTTGACTTTGGAATGCCTAAAATGGCATTCCAAAGAGAATAAAAAGATCAGCATCCTTTTGGCTGTCCAAATTAGATTATCTGGGGATACTGTGAAACACAGGTCTTTGACAGACAATTGATATGAAATTTGCAGAGGAGTCAACTGTGTTATTTCCAGAACTTAATAATCTGGTTAGTAATATAAGAAACTTTTAAAAAAAGATTTTCAAAGGTATTGAATGGATAGTAAGGGGCTAAAAGGCAAAGTATAAAGATTTACCTTATTTTTCATTGTAATTGCAATGACAATATTGTATTCTTTGATTATATTAATCAAAGCATGTACATTTATTTTTTTTATTCTATCAAATCTAGGAACTGCCCATCTCACTTGTAGAGCAACTATAACTGATTTGACATTAATTTTAAGTTGTTATTATTACATATTTCGGTCTGAAACAAAACAATAATTGGATTTTATTCTATGGGAAACTTTAAAAAATGGTTTACTGAAACTAGTTGGCCAAACAATGTCTCATTAACAGTAAAACTCTTACATATTTATTTATTAAATTTGTTTGCTGCACATTTCACCACAAGGTGACTCTCCACACAGATAATTCAAGAGCTACTGTATATGGGTACAGATAGAATTCATAAAGTTTGATATATGTTTAAAGGAAGACACAATAGAAGAGATCTGAATGATCTGCATTTTTTAAAATAAGATCTGAATATCTACAAGTAAGATTAAAGATAGTGTGATGGGGGTTAAGATAACAAGATCATCTATATAATAATTTTCTACTTCCATGAGTGTAGCTGAAGGCATAGGGTTAGAGATGGTGGTGCCAGTATAGATATGGATAGTAAAATCAGCTAAGTAGGAAACCCTTGCCTCAGTACAGATGATGCACAACCATTGTTATGCTGCACGTCCTACAGCAGGGGTATCAAACTTGTGGCCCGTGGGCTAAATGCATCATACTCTGGCCATGTCCACACCCAGTTTAGCAAAGGGGGGAAAGTCACAATATATCACATGACACAGCCATGATGATGCGAGCTTGACACCTCTGTCCTACAGTGTTCAATTCAGTGAAGGCTTGACAATCACAATTGCACAATATGTTAATATAAGCATTTAGGGTTTTTACCAATTTAGCATCTCCTGTCAACTCAGCCTTTTAAGTTAGTTAATGTCCTGTGTATTATTTGAATCTAAAAAGGGGTTTGTTTGGTAACCAAGGTAAGTATATTCCATGAATGCAGACAATGTGTCAAGAATCATAATCTTGTACTAAATTAGATTTTGTACTATATATAAATTAGCTTCAGCCTCACCATTATGCTTGCATTAATTGCAAAAATTACATCTGTTTATACTAGTATCAATTTAACTAAAAATAATCATTTCCAAAATACTCTTCTTTTATAATGAAGTCAGAGCCTTGCTTTCTTATATTAAGAAATAATCAAATAAACAGTTAAAGAAAGCTAATGAAAATGGCAGGCAGTCTTATTATTTGCAGGGTTTTTAGAATCAGTATATTCAGAGCTACTAAACAATACCCTGAAGATTGAAAACTGACTCTGTAATTTTATAAAGCATGTCTGTGGCATAAATCATGCTGAAATGGTACATTACAGGCTCATCAGTTTCCCTAAGTTACCACACCACAAATCCAATATATGAACTTAAATGTGAAGGAGCTCCTCATTATATCATAATTGTATTTCATATAATTAGTTACATCTTTGTAGATGTCATATAATTATTTCCCAGAAGTTCTCTGCTGCCCAGTTCATGTATAATAAAAATCCTCTTTAGACATTACTAATAAACAAGGGCTAAAGTATGAAGAGAGCATATACACTGTACCGATCTTTGATTTTTTAACATCTGGATTGCCTTTCTAGTTCTTTCTCAAAAATTTATTCATCTAAGAACTATGTTGTACAACACACAAACACACACACACACACACACACACACACTTTCACGTGACAATGAGTAATGCTCAGCACAGAATCACAGGCAGTGCTTTATATGCTTCTGAGATCACATAGGTGATATTTTTGCATTCTAGCGAACATGAATAAATAAAACCCATTTGAGCATGTAGAAGACAAAAGAAATATGGGTGGTGCAGGAAAGAGAGTGCCTGCAAGATAGAGATGTAAATAGTAGGGCTAGCACACATGCAGCTCTGTCTTCTACATATTTAGACTTCACTATGTTCCCTTTATTGTTTGTATAAATATATAGAGGCATATTAATCTTCCATGCCTCCTGTGCTTTTCTCTGGATAGGGTTGTACTGCTCCTGGTGGACCAGCTCTGCAACTTATTTGTTTCTTTGTTTACATTTCTTGGCTACCCAACTTCAGTTGACTCTGGGCAGTTTACTTGACTAGGGAAAATATAAAAACAACTGAAAACATTGAATCCCACAGAGTCCAGACTAAAATAATCTAATGAAAAGCAAAAATGACAAAAGAAAACAAGGCCATTAAACAACTAAAAAAAACCAATCCCAGATTTGGGACCAAAGCCAGGTTTTCAAAGCTTCCTGGAACCCCAAAAGAAAAGGCACTAGCCTTATCTCTGGGAAGATACTTTTTCAGAATTATGGTGGGTGGAGGAGGGCACAGCAGAGAAGGCATGCTTCTTATGTCCCATAAGATGGCCATGTTTAATGGGAGGTGACCTGGAATACATTCACTCTGGTAGAGTATAATGAATGGACAGAACCAGTTGGAGATAAACAGTCTCTCGGTCTAGGATATTATTATTATTATTATTATTATTATTATTATTATTATTATTATTATTATTATTATTATTATTATTATTATTAAAATTTGTATATCCTCTTCCTAGTGCCATAAAGGGATTTAGAAATAACCAACATCTTGAATTGCATTTGGAGATCAATTGGCAGCTAATGCAGCTTTGTGGCAGTGGTTATATAGGGGTACACTTAGAAGACTTCCTATACTTTTGGCTCATGCTGGATTGGCTGGGGGAAGCTGTGGACAAAGGGTTCTTTGCTCAGCTGTAGCAGGGTTCTAGCTGAAGTCCTATCTGAGATGGGAGGATTAACTACAGTGGATTATTCCCTCAGCACCACCAACGATTTCAGGTACGAATATTCATTGTATTCATTTACCCCCTTTAAAAAAATATGGATTGCATTGATTATAATTTGAAGATTAGAAGCCTGAGTATAAGATAATTTTTAATCTTTTAAAAGATTTGTACTGAATTAAGTCAGTCTGTGCTAACTTGAAGTGACATCGTCAACCACTAAAGAATGGTGAGCCAGAAACTTGAATCTCTTATTCTCTTCAAGTTCAGTTTTTGTTTCGGAACCTTTAAAGTGTCCTATTGAAAAAAATAATGAGATCAATAGAAAGAAAATGAAAACAGCATAGTAGCTTTAAGTCTTGGTGTCTAACATATCTTTCATCCATGATGAAAGCTTTTTTTAAAAAGCACAGATGGAATCAATAAAAACATTGCCATAAACTCAGAGTAAAATAAACCAGAAACTCTTGTATAGCTCTACAATTCCATTTAGACCTCAGCTAGGATTAAGCCTGTAAGAAGGTAATGCTGTGCAATAACAATAAAAACCAAAACAGTAACAACTACTTCCAAACCTCTGTCCTGATGGGCATCATTTGTATTTTTCTTTTGGCAAATAGGCAATTGCACATCCTCTGACTTTGGTTTTTTCATCTTCCAATACTTTGAAATAAGGGATTTTCTACCTTATCAGAGTTTTTCTTCTTTAGAACTCGGCTCCAAGTATGTGCTTAAAACAATATGTAACACCAAGTTTCAAATCAGCGAAGACAAGTATCCTCAATGTATTAATTCTAAGAATTGTTAGCAATATACTTGATCTAAAATAGGGATAAAAACCCTCAAAGACAATGTGTTATGTCAGCATTCCAGCTGTAGCACCTGGTTTCAAAGATTACACTGCTGAATTTTGATCACAACTTGACAGATTTTTGGCAGTGTGATTTTTGCTTCATTGCAGCCTTGGAAGCTGTTTTGACCAGAACTAAAGAAGATGGCCTTAACAGTCCTGGTGGAGCTACTGCTAATAGGTATGATATAATTCACCAAAATGTAATCTATTGTGGTGCTAACAGGCTTTTCATTAATAGGTAGAAGACATCTTGAAGAAAAAGTTATTGGGGAAATTGGGTATAACAATTGCAGATTTGTGCCTCTTGATTGAAGAAAATGATGCAAAGTAAATTAGTCCAAATAGAATAATGTACAGGTATGTCATACTGACACAGGGTATATTTATACAAATCTTCAGATTCATAGCCATCTACTGGTAGGGCTCCTGGGTGACATTTTAGCCAGTGACTGGTACCATAGAGATTATTTCCTGTATTCAAGAAAAAAAAACCCTAAGGATTTTCCAATTTAAGAGGGCGATCAGAAAAGAAAGGTTAGGTCTGAGGTCTAGAGTATGAGGGATGTGATGCATAATTGATTTTAAACATACAATTCTGCAAAGCATTCAAAGTGCTTCACAAGATGCAGGACCATGAACTCAACTACAACTCTTGAAAGCCTTGATTGGAAGCAATAGAATCAATAAGCTTCATTTTATGTGTATAAATCCCTTCTACATAGAGTCCTGGCTACTCTTTTTCTTTTACTATTTCATTTATCAAAAAGCCAACAGAGGTTCCATCTGCCCACATGTTTCATTTTCCAAAGTCATGTTGGGAAAATGGAGATGGTAGGTATAATTTACACTTCAGTTGGTACCTTGTTCAGAAGGGGTGAGGGAGGAGGAATGTTTTGACTAACAACCCAAGTATGTCCATATGACACAGCTCACGCTAATGCAATTGTTTGGTGTGTTTTTTTGTTCACTATGCTACCAGACCCATCATTGATGATGACACAGTTGTGGTGTCTACTGGCTCTTATTCTTATGCTCTGACATCTGACAAGTAAAAAGACAATTTGACAAGTTTGTAAGTCAAACTTACTTCATCTTTAAATATGGCAATAGTCTAGGGAAACATCCTATTAGCAATCAGCCTTTCTGCCTCCAAATTCTTCCAGTAAAGACATCTGCTAGTGGATTATTTATATTTATATAATTATGTGTGTAAGTATGTATGTATGTGTGTACGTATGTATGTGTGTGTGTATATTTCACATACACTCCGAAATGGCTCAACCAATTTCAACCAAACTTGGTACACAGATAACTTACCGTCTGGGAAAAAAACACTGTGGGGATCAGACATGCCTAACACACCTGGGGGGGTCTCTGTGCCCTAAAAATAGTGCTGACAGCTTCAGCTTCACAGTAGTCCACAAGGGTGCTTCCTCTGACTTGCAACACTGAGCGAGACAGCAGCGTCAGGTCCAACTAAACACATAGAACTACTAGCAGTGTGAGACCTAGAGCCACTAACAGCGTCAGTCCAGACTACAGGATTTTCCTGTGCGATAGACCAGCGGTAGGCCCATCTAAACCCAGGCAAAGTCGGGTTATCGGCTAGTAGAACATAAAGAGGCATTGTAAGAAAATGGCATGCTGATCACAGCTTCCTACTTTTTAGTGTGGTTCCTTCTCATTGCTTTAGAAAGCTTCTTGAAGGTACTGTAAGGGTAGCTTTTTAGTATACTTTTCCAATATTTTAACTTCAGTTTTCTAGAGATAGAAATTCAGCTATTCGCTACTTTTTGCACTGTCAGTTTTTACTTTTCCCTTCAAACACACTGAGAATTGTTACAGAATCAAGCTGTAACTTCATATAATGCAATGATTTTAAAATATCATAATTAATCTTTTCAATAAACATTAGTGTAGCAACCTCTGCAGTACAACTCCCCCAATGAAACAAAGTACTGGCTAAGTTTATTGAAATACTATTACATGTTCATAGACTCTTTTTTAAAAAATTGGTAGTAGTAGTAGTACATTATATGAGGGATAAATTATCTATGCATTGCATGGAAAATGAGAACTTGCTCATACCTTTTTCATTATCAAAATATGATATTAGTTATTTCAAATTTATGAACATTTTCAATTGTTGATATTATTTTGTCAGTAATTTATTTTCTTTTTTGAAAAAGTCTTGTACTACAAGGAAAAAATATTAGAAAGAATTATTTAAATTTGGTTGAGGGTTTTAAGTTCAAAATTATGTAATGAAAGTTGAAAATAACAAAAGTCTAAAACAATGTGGACCCCTACATTTCCACTGGGGGAAAAATAAGCAGAAATAGCAAAGACTGTTTCTGAAATTATTTATCACTACAGTTTATTACTGTAGATGGAATTTCATGTGAATTGGGAATACTTTGATTTAAGTTCATGAAGAAACACCTGGTAGAAATCAGACAAAAGAGAAAGAGATAACCATTTCAGGAAGGCTGACATAAATCTTATTTAAATACTCCTTGCTTTAGCTATTTTTTTTTAAATTTCTGTGTTATTATTTAGAGTAATACAGTTTTATCTAACTTTATAATCTGTCTAAAGAAAAGCATTAAAAGCCATACAGTTTATGCAATGCTCTTCCATATAATTTTAAAAACAAAGATATTCAAAAGGTACTCTCATTTTCAGTCTTTTTTTGTACCTTCTGCATGATTAAAATTATCATAGTTTTGCATGGCCAACAAGTCAGATGAATCTACAACTTCTGAGCTACATGAAATCATTGAACATCCTTTTTTTGAGCCATTAGTACTTAAATGACACATTGCTAATATTAGGCAGCAATATACTGAATGGTATGCAGTTAACAAACAATGTCAGATTCTGCCCTGTTAAATTTCAAATATGCTTAACATACCATAAATTGTCTCCTCCCTCCCCCACTTCCAGAAACAGAACAGAAACAATTAAAAAATGGTCTTTGACTGCTAAAGATTTGCCTCTTCTTGGATATATCGAACTGTAGTATAACAAAGAAACTCTGAAACTCCTAAAAAGCCTTCTGTTTCGTTCTCATCAGATATCTGTGAGAATAAAAGATTTGAGGGGAAGAAAAACCTTGAGCTCCATGTTTATGGAAATTCTCAGTCATCCAGGTCATTGTTGTCCCAAGGATGCGATTTCAAAAGTCAGTGGGACTTTCTTTGTTTTGCTTGAAGACATTTTGCTTCTCATTCAAGAAGATTAAGTTTTGAACTGAACTGAAGAAGCTTCTTGGATGAGAACTGAAATATCTTCAAGCAAAACAAAGAAAGCCCAGTTGCTTTTTGACAAAGCACCTTTGGGACTTGAGCTCCATGGTGATTACATAAATATAGTACATGCATGTGGCATAGTGTTTAATTACACCAACTCTTTGTGATCCACTGAACATAATTTCATCTGAACCAATGCTACTCTGAGTTTGTATGAACTCTGGTTGTGTCATCAGTTTGATAGTGTGAGCCATCTTGATTTCTGCCAGCTTCTTTTTCTGTTTCCCTTCAAATTAAATACATAATACATGTAAAAGAAATGTATGTCAGACTCTCTGTGTTCTGTAAGAAAGTTCTTAAAGCATAGAGACATCATACTGACAACAAAGCTATTCATGTTCAAAGTCATGATTTTTGTATTTGAAACATGCGGCTGTGACAGCTGGACCTTCAGAATGATGGAACAAAGAAAAGTTGATGAGTTTGAATTGTATAGGAAGAAAATGTTGAAAAAAATCTTGGAAAATTGTTGAAAAACACATACAAGGAGTGTATCTAATTGCAAAGTGGTAGGACTCCCTGAGTATTTCCCCAAAACAATAATAATTTATGTTTATTTTGGAACTATGAAAAATAGTCCTAACCTACTTTTCATTCTTGCATTCTGTCTTGCTTACATGCAGTCAGCCTAACTCCCAACAGTTGGACTTTGGCTTTGGTCAATGAAGGTTTTCTTTTAAGCCTCTTCCATACCACTTCTTTACATCCTTGTATTTCTGTTCATTGTTCCTAAAATCATTATTCTTTTAAATGGGCTGGAATGGAGCATAGTTCAGGCTTCATTTCAGGGGTGAATAGTTGCTTTGTAGCTTCTCGATCCAATTTGAAATATCAAAACTCTTTACATTCCTTTTCAGTTACCCTTCTGCCCAATGCCCATAATTGAAATTTTGTGTCAAAAATGGCATTGTATGAAAACCTTGCACCTATTTGTACATGGTTTATCTCAGTTATTACCTAAAATCTAGCATTGTGGTTACTGATCTGTATCCTTGGTGCTGAAATTATGTGTGTATTTGCTTAAATGTTTGTGTAAATGTCAAATATCTGCTGGATCCTTGATTCTGACCTTTTTGAGTAGAATGCAAAAGTTTCAGGAAGGAAAAGGAAGGATCCGCATTTTGTACACTGTGGACGTTTAATCAAACTTGACATCAGATCCTTGCTCAGATCTTTTGAAAGCATTCATTAAATATATTAGCATTTGTGGAGAAAAATTAATAAAATTATGTTAACTTTACTAAAGTGGAGAAATGCCACTCTGATATTTTTTCCTTTCCTTTCCTTTCCTTTCCTTTCCTTTCCTTTCCTTTCCTTTCCTTTCCTTTCCTTTCCTTTCCTT
>JANHFR010007884.1:10942-22942 GCA_032468015.1 Mimophis mahfalensis | reverse complement strand
TCTCACTCGGGCTGGATCTCCAAAAACAAAATCCAACCGGCTCTCACCTCGGTGGAGATTGTCTTTTAAGATAGATCAGAATCCATGAGGGGAAGAAAAAAGCCCTGCTGGTCTCTCATCCCAGCAGGGAAGATGGCATAATCCACCGCCCTCTCACAGCGGCTCCCCTCGGGTCTGTACAGAATGTCAGTTGGGTAGCTGGAAGAGGTCCATTAGGCCAGTCCCCCACTGGCGATAGGAACAAGAAGGATCACATTCTAGCTCAAGGAAAAGGGGGTTAGAAGAAGTAAGGCAGGGATGGTTTCCGGATCACTGCCAAAGCTGTCGTTGACATTGCCGTAGAGGCCGCCAAAGTCGCTGCCAAGGCCGCCAAGATCGTCGCCGCGGCCTCCAAGTTGCTGATGGAATTGCCACCATGACCACTGATATCAACATTGGAGCCATCGTCGTGGCCGCCGAAGTCAGCGTCGCGGCCGCTGAAGTCACCATCGCGGCCGCTGAAGTCACCGTCGCGGCCGCTGAAGTCACCACCACGTCCACCAGGATCATCACCGTGGCCGCCGGGATCATCATCACAGTCAAAAGCCGCCATGGCCTCCAGCCGTCGCTGGAATCGCTGGAATCGCCGCCGGGACCGCCGAGCCACTGGCGGCATCCATGTAAAAAATCCTCGGGTCGTGGCCTCCTTCGCGGCCACCGAGGCCTCCAGCCGCCGCCGGAATCGCCACCGGGGCTGCCCAGCCACCGGCAGCATCGATGTAAAAATTCTTGGCCGCGGCCTCCTTCCCGGCCGCAGAGGCCGCCGCGGCTGTCAAAAGGCCTCTTAATTAAAGAAATTGTAATAATCTATGTCAGGGCTGTCAAACCTGCAGCCTGCAGGCTGAATGCATCACACGCTGGCCACTCCCACACCTGGTTTAGTGAAGTGGGAAAAAAAGTCACTATATGACACATGATGCCACCTTGATGATGCGAGTTTGACAGCCCTGATCTATATGATCTGATTCCTTCTTCTTTGGCCTGTATTTTGGAAATATATATCTTCAGGAAAATAATAGATCTATCTCTATGAGGAGAGAAAGAAATATCATTTGCTATCTATCTATATAAAACAGAGTGTGACTGGCTGGCTGGCTGGCTGGCTGGCTGGCAGGCAGGCAGGCAGGCAGGCAGGCAGGCAGCCATGGAACCATAGAGATACTAATCTACAGTTTACAGATGTGTCACAGACCTTCCCCCTAAGAGGCTTCTCCAGTCCTAGGACTAGGCCAGGATGATATGGAGGGGGCGTGGAGCCATAGCCAGGATGATATGGAGGAGGTGTGGAGCCATAGAGATACAAATCTACAGTTTACAGATGTGTCCCAGACCTTCCCCCTCAGAGGCTTCTCCAGGCCTAGGCCTAGAATGGGATGATATGTTGGTCTAGGCTGGGATGAGGTGAGACCTTTTGAAACCTTAGGGAGGCACCTGGCTACAGGACATTCATATACATGACATGAGGGCCAAGAAGGAAAAGAGGATCCTAGGCTGGGATGATACATGAGGTGAGGGCCAATGTCAGAGAATAAGTCAGGAATTCAGGCAGGAATAAAGAATAACACTGGGAAACCAGGCTGGCTGTTTTGTGGAAACCAGCACGAAACAGCACAGAACTTCTCTGCAAAGGGTAACCCTCCTAAAGGCAGCACTGGGAGCAAATGCCTTCCAATGCTGTTCTTAAGTGTGAAATCACTCCTCCTGGCAGCCCCAAGCAAAAGGAAACCCCAAGAGCCTTCTGGAATGTGCAGACCCATCTGGCTCCTTCTAGACACCCTTCTAGAACTATCACCCTGTTTCCCTGCACCTTCCCAACGCTTCCAGCCACACCTCTCCCCCCACCCCCACCAAGCAGTCAAGCCAAGCTGTTGTAGGAAAAAGTAGGAGCCACCCCTAAAGTAGGACAAAGCTGTTGTCCAATCCTGCTGGCACTTGCAGGAATAACTACGCGGCTGCTGTCAAAACACAGGAACCTCCTCTGGAGTAACTCTGGTGGGAGGAAGTAGGGCAACAGGTGACCAGCCTCTCCGATGGTGAGCCAGGCATAGGCTTGACAGTCAAGCAGTATCCTAGGCCGGGATGATATGGAGGACTAAGCTGGGATGAGGTGAGGCCTTTTGAAACCTTAGGGAGGCAGCTGGCTCCAGGACAACTATACCCGGGCAAAGCTGGGTAATCAGCTAGTGTCCTATATAAAATATCACCGAGTTGCTGTATTATTCCATAAAGAAAGAATACAAAGTAAGAAAAGGGGGAATCTCCCAGAATGTTTTGTAGAAATATAAAAGAATATCTCCATGAATTATTCTAGGAATATGTTTGGGATTTTGTTTCAGATTACTATTGTTTCAGATGTATTTGTGTGTGTGTGTGTGTGTGTGTGTGTGTGTGTGTGTGTGTGAGGGGGAAGGAGAATGAATGGATTAAAGTTGCAGTTATGTATAGTGGTTTAAGGAAATCATGGCTAAGAATTCTGCTTAAATTAATTTTACAAATCCTAACACCTTTACGCCTATAGCAGTTTCTTTGCAGAGAAGTTTATTATGTTTTCAAAGACCCAATGACAATTTTAGGCTTTTAAAAAGCTAAAAAGAAGCTGAAAGGACCTGTAACAATTGGGTCATATGTATTGAAAAAATACTGTTAAAATATCCCATGCATTTTCTCAAAACTTGATTCATTTCTTATTCCATTGGATGGACAGTATGACAGATAGATAAAGTGGGAAAATCTATGAGCCATGGCCATATTATTTTTAACTTGTCTGACATGCCTTCTCGAGATTCATAGCAGCCACCAATTTAAAATGCATCCAAGAGGGGCCAGCCCATAACAACAGAATTAACATCTCCTTTTTCAAAATATTGATTTCAGCTGAACAAAATACTATCCCCCATGTGCCTTATTGCATACTTGGAATGAGATATCAGTTGGGTCTCTGCTCATTATGGTAAATAATTATTGTTTTTAAAAATGCATTGTTTTCTTCTTAGAGTAATTTAAAAGAATGCTATAAATGTTAATGTGTTTGACCAAATGTTCAGTTTAACTTTATTCAAAAAGAACAACAAAAGTACATATAATACTTAGATTGAAAATTCAGCCTTGATAGCACTTTCTTCCATATTCAGAATTTTTTTCCAATCTGTGTTTGTACTTAAGAAGTCGTCACCACATAAAGGAGATGAATTTGATATTCTTTTCCCCTTGTTGCAAATTACTTTAATTGCCTGTGCAAAGAATAATTGTCCTAATCAGCAAAGGTTGACAGATCATCCAAGAGCATTTATTTTGCAATTTATCCATTTTAAAATACGTACTGTCAAGATATATTTTGAATAGCCTGACTTCATGGGGAGAGTGCTTATGAGTATTTTTGAAGAGTACTTTTGACCTCAAGGTTCAAGAATTAATACATTCATTTTGGCAATCATAACCAAACTGAATATTAATGCAGCATTCTAATTGATGGCTTTCATGAATACAAGATGTTTGAAAATGTAGCATTCTTCTCTTTGTTTAATTTGATGAGGATGTACAATACAGTCAATAAAGTTGGAAAATTCTTGGCATTCTCCAGTATATTTGACACTGAAATGTTCCTTTTGGCAAGCTGTGAAATAGATTCCCTCTTGTTTTATTCTGAATTAATTTTTAATGCAGTAATTATACTTTACATTTCCTTACATAATCATCTAGAAGCTTATTTATAATAAAAGAATAGATTGATTATATTGTTTAACAGGTGTCTGAAAATAAAGACACTGGAGAACAAGGACCTTGCTCCCTGAACTTTCTTGGGTGTATCTTAAAGGTTTTGGGTTATTAATCATATAAATAACCTGTAGTTTAACTGGTCATATAACATTTTATAGAAATCTTCTGTTTTGTCAATGTACACCTTTTAGCGATTATTTGGCTATACTGGACACATGAAAGAAGCATGGAACTGTTGCTGAAGTATATCCAGTCACACCAAGTACAACTGGAATATCTCTGGAGACCTAAAAGCAATGGCTCTGCTGCTTGGAATGTACCAGATCCTGTTGTTAGATTTGTAAGTGGAATAGCCATGCAAGATAGTTGAATTATTAAAAAGAAATGGCCACTTCAAATTTGGTCCCAGGACAGAAAAATATGGCACATGAACAACTTGTTGTCTTAACATAGATATTTTTGCCTTTGCTTCACATAAAACTCAGTCATTTATTTGTGTGTGTGTGTGTGTGTGTGTGTGTGTGTATACATAGGATCAGTATTTCTGTTGCTAATTATTATGCATACTTATTAAGTAAAAGGTAAGGAAATGAATATATTCCAAGTCCTCTCCCCACTTTTTTCCTCCATTGCTTTATTTCAGTAACTAGTATATAGATATTGATACAATATACCAGGATACTAATGATGTTTATCAGAATGATACTAAACTGACAGGAATAGCTAACACCCTAGATCAGGGGTGTCAAACTCAATTTCATTGAGGGCCACATCAGGATTGGGTTTCACCTTGGAGGGCTGGGTGGAGGTGTGGCCATGGTGGGCGTGGCCATGGTGGGCATGGCATGGGACCGCAGCTCCACAGACATGGTTGTATAAACTTATAAAAGTAGGGAGGCATACATTTCTGTGATTTTGTTTTTTTAATATTTATTTGATCTACTTGATCACCTTATGAGACCAGATCAAGAAATTGACTCCAGAAGACTAGAACTACAAAATTGTTGACATAGGCTATAGTAGCAGAATCCTGCAAGCCTGAAAGGTAAAATGCTTTGTTTTCCTCTTTTTTATAATTCTCGGAGTCAAGGATGGCCTCCTGGACCACTCTGGAGGCTCTATTTTGGGTCTAAGGCCTCCTGGGTGACCCCAGAGGCCCCGTTTTGGGCCTGGAAGGCCTCCTGGGTGAGTCTGGAGGCTCCATTTTGTGCCTGGAAGGCTCCTAGGCAACTCCAGAGGCTTCGTTTGGGGTCTGGAAGGCCTCCTGGGTGATTCTGGAGGCTCTGTTTTGGGTCTGGAAGGCTCCTGGGCAACTCCAGAGGCTCCATTTTGGGCCTGGAAGGCCTCCTGGGTGAATCTGGAGGCTCTGTGTTGGGCCTGGATGACTCCAGAGGCCAAAAGTGATTGTGGGAGGGGGGCATGCATGCCCTGCCCATGCCCTATTTTTGCTAGCAGAGGCGCCGTGGGCCAGTCCTTTGCTATTTCCAGCCCAGCCCTGCAGGCCAGATCTAAGCACCCCATGGGCTCGATCCAGCCCATAGGTCTTGATTGTGACATGCCTGCTCTACATGATAGGCTTAAAATACAGATGGATCTCGACAGACTGGAACACTGTGTCCTATCTAACAAAATGAAATTCAGTGTAGAGAAAAGTAAAGTCTTACACTTAGGCAAGAAAAACCAAAAGTACACATGCAGTCTTAGTGAAACCAGGCTTAATAGCAGTAATTGTGACAGGGATCTCGGAGTCTTAGTGAATAACCAATTAAATATGAGGCAACAGTATGTGGCAGCAGCCAAAAAAGCCAATGCAATCCTATATTGCATTAACAGAGGGATACAATCAAGATCAAGGAAGGTACTAATACCACTCTATAAAGCCTTAGTAAGACCACACCTAGAGTACTGCATCCAGTTTTGGTCACCACACTATGAAAAAGATGTTGAGACTCTAGAAAGAGTGCAGAGAAGAGCAACCAAGATGATGAGGAGACTGGAGGCTAAAACATGATGAATTGTTGCAGGAACTGGGCGTGGCTAGTCTAGTGAAGAGAAGGACCAGGGGAGACAGGATAGCAGTGTTCCAATATTTGAGAGGGTGCCACAGAGGAGCGGGTCAAGCTATTTTCCAAAGCACCTGAAGGCCAGGCAAGGAGTAATGGGTGGAAACTGAACAAGGAGAGATTCAACCTGGAAATAAGAAGAAATTTTCTGACAGTGAGAACCATCAAACAATGGAACAGCTTGCCTTCAGAAATTGTGGGAGCTTCATCACTGGATGCTTTCAAGAAGAGACTGGAGTGCCATCTGTCAAAAATGATGTAGGGTCTGCTTGGGTGGGGAGGGTTTGGACTAGATGACCTACAAGGTCCCTTCCAACTCTATTAATCTGTATACTGTATACTCTGTATACTGCAGTATGTAAAGGTCAAGTGTTCTACACACATTTGGAATCAATTCCTATCAAATTTTCAGTCGGAGGCATGTGACCAGGAAAAATGATCACCAATAGGATACAAAGTGTGACAGTTTAATGGTACATTATTCAGAAAGAGCTGTGAGGTGGAATTTGAAGGAAAAAAAGAAGGTGGCAGAAGATAATATGGATCTTGGAGCGGACAAGAGGCCCTGCATTAAGATTTTGGCTTAATTAAATATCCGTTGGGAATCACTCTATTAAGTATCAGTCCCAAGACACACTTTAAGAATAGTTTGAAAAGAGTTTAAAAGATGCAAGATGTTCCCCTTTCACTAAATGTTCATATTTCTGGGTCAAAGTCCACTTTAGAGTTGGAAAGTTAGTAGTGAAGCACCTGGAGCAGCTTGTTTTTATAGATAGAGTTGCACTTGCCAGGCAATTTAATATGACTCATTCACATCTGTCATTTCAATTTTTGAAGTCCTATTAAAAATGGAGTGTCCTCTGTCAAGGAAAGAATGCAAGGATATGGTTCAGCTGCTACCTAGCTTATGGGATTTGATGATTGAACTGTGTCTACTGAAGGTGTACAGAAGCAATATTTATATGTCAAAAACAAATATGGATATTAAATTAAGGTTCTAAATAATTTGACAACTACCCTTGAGATTTTGTTACTAATTTGCTGCTCTAAAATGCAGGAATAATAAAGAATGCATTAAATGGCATTGTGACCATTTTACTGTGTGAGACACATGGAATAAATATTCTTTATAAAATCATCAGGGATCCTTACTCCTTCAAGTATTCTCAAATTTTCATCTAACCCTATGAAATGTAACCTTAGATTCATAAATATACATATACAAGCTTAAATGTAAACATCTTAAGATGAATGGTTGAATCAAATATATGATCCGAAGTAGTGTCAATACACAATGCACCTGACCAATGGCTTATTGAAATCTGGAAATATACTCCAAGGCAAGTGTGTAAAGTGCAAGCCTTTATTTAACCATATATATGTTTCAGAACAGAAAAAAATAGATTATAAATTATAGTTTACCATGTGGACCAATATTTTATTTCTAACAAAGATATTGCTGAGAGAACTAAAGATAAGGAATCTACTTCTGTAAAATAAGTAGTGGAAAAGGAATAACAATTTGAATGGGGATGAGTAGCTTGAATTTACAAAGCTGTATTCAGTCAGAAAGCTTAAGTGTTGGCAAGTCACGATTCAGGGTTGATTGATTGATTGATTAATTCATTCATTTATTTACTCCTCCCATCTCACAAAATTTCACAAATAATGGGAGGTACTAGAAAAACATTAAAGCAATACAACCCGCCTCTCCCCCAATAATAACACGGAAAACTATAATACACACTGAGACCAAACCCAATAAAAACATCCTGACTTCTCTATGCTGGAGCACATCCACTTCTTCAGCACTTTGCAAAGGGTTGTCAGGGTTGGGGCCAATGTAATCATGGGAGATGTGGATGCCAGGTGCTGTAATGGAAAGGTACCACTTCCTAGGCCCTCTTACATGGCATTCTTTAAGTGAGGGGACACAGAGAATGCTGCTTCTGTCAGATCTAGAGGGATGAGTAGAAACAAATTTTAATGGGACAAGGAAGTGGCCTTGAAGGATAAGAGAAAGAATTGCTACCAAGACATTGGTTAGATAAAAGGAATCTAAGTCCAGGACAGAATTGTAACCTGAGTAAAGATCTCAGACAAGACATTACAATTCATGACAATAAAGGAACGAAGGGGCAAAACACATTCTGATCTGCCAAGAAATATTACTCCCTTGAACTTATATTTAAAATTTGTTTCTCTAAAGATTGGAAGAAACTCACCCAATGTTTTCAGACTTGTTGATCTGAAGCTTCCTACTAGCTAAAAGCAATTAAGAAGCAATTTCTGAAAGTGCTTAGAGAAGAAAATATGCAATCCCTATCGCCTTTTGAAAGTGCTGACTGTGATGAGCAAGATAGTTATTTGCTCATATCCCAGAGCTCGAAACTCACCGGAGACTGCTGCCTTCTGGTTTCTTCATGGAAAGCAACTGTCTAGGGCACTTGTGGGTGTTCTCAAGTGCTCTTTTTGTCCAGAGAGAAATTGCAAAAAATCAGTCTACTTGCCTGCTCTTCTTTCCACCATAGTCATCTCCCCTTTCTTCCCTTAGAACTTCCAGAAGCTATTTTTTATTTGTGTTACTGTGGCATTCCATAATATCATGTACAAGATTTTACTGTCCATTCTGTATTTGCTCTGAGAAATCATCCAGTTTAGCCACACTGGATTTTCTTCACTATTATTTGAAACAATAATTCAGTAGAGACAGATGACTATCCAGAAACATAATTAATCATGATTATTTATGCTATACCTAATTATGGAGAGTCATCTCCAGGGATAGAACTTAGTTACATTCTAAAACCTTCAAACTGTAATTACTTCCCATTGTATTGTAAATATGCTTGCTATACAATTGAAAAAATATAGAGCAGATTTATAAGAGTAGGGCCAAAGGATTCCATAAAAGTGCCAGATAATTATGTAAAATTCATTCATATTTTAAACACACATGTATCTAGATTTTGAAAAGAGTACAATTTGCACATGAGAATATAGGAAATATTTGGAACACAAATAAAACAAAAGTATCAAAAATATGGCTTCTGAAATTCTTCCCAATCTCTTTACCAATAATAGCAGCAGGGTACCATCTGTATTTTCTATTGTGTAATGAAATAGCATGTATGTGTGTCTGTGTTTATCCTGCCCTGTTGTGCCTGTATGCTTGGGTGCATATGTACACTTGGATACATGTAGTATATGCTCTGCTCTTGATCACATTACTGGAAGGGAGATAAGAGGGTGCTTAGCATGGAGTAACCACTGGTATTCTGACTTCCTTCCCAGGTGCCATTTTCATGTAATGTCTTGGGATCATGATTTATTCCTCTGGTTCCTTATTGCCTCTGCAGCTCTTGGCCAATTTCTGCCAATTTGCAAAAATCATCTTCCTTTTGCCAGTTCTCCTACCATGCACAATTTAATGTTTCTGTTCTGGTTTTGATCAACAGACAGACCACATCACAACACTTTTTTCCTATCTTTTCCCTCAATATTTTCTTTGTGAGAAAGAAATACAATGCAGTGAAAGCATATACTGTGGAAGATATTTTCTGGAATTATTCCAACAATTTAATAATGGCAAAACTTTGGAATAGAATGGAGTTTAAAGTTGGAGAAATATGTAACATTCCAAAATTTATTCCTGAGCTTCCTGTTCCATAGGAATTGGGAGATTTACACCCTCACACTTTTCTTTTCTCTATAGCCCCTGGCCAACCTTGGTTATTTTTTTTTTGTGTGTGTGTGTGTCTTGTCCTGCCAGTTATAGTTCTTTTTATTCAGTTTTTGAAGCAATATCCTTTAAATAGAAAAAAAACAAAAACAATCAGAGAGCCAAGTTCTGAGTCCATTTACATAATCTCTAAAAATTTCATTGGATTGGAAAGAATAAAAGGAATGTTACTTATTCTACACCACTAGTACAACACAAGTTAAAAGTAAGATTAAATTAAATCAAAACTACAAAGTGACCTGTTTTCAGTTAGATACCTTGAAGGGTTCTATCACAACACATTTTTGAAATATTTTCTGCCTCATACTTCTTACTCAGGGTATATAGAACAAAGCTGAAGAAGGAAAACAACAACAACAAAAAAGCCTCAAAGCTGAGGTAAAAACAACAACAAAAATATTAAAGTATATTTAATATGTAGTAAAGAGTCTTTTAAAAGTTAGTTGAACCAACACAGTGCATACTCCAATTTAACATATTAAAGTTCAAGAAACAACTTCAAAAGACCAATTTTCATTTATTTTATTTTAAAAAAACTGTCTTATTTTGCCATTTACTTTTCTGGGATATGATAGACATGTACATGGCTATAACCAATTTTGGAGGACTGGCATGATTGGCAAGGCTGGTCTCTCCTGCAAAGATCCCTCTCTATCGTGTCAGGATTTATTGTATCCTTGCAGGCCATATAATTCAGCAATAGGCCGACTAAGTTAGGTAGAACAAATAGCATTCTATTAACACAGGTGAGAGCAGAGTTGTGGTAGATGCCCTGATAAAGAATCAGATAAATTATGTGATAAAGCAACATTGACCTAGATATACTGCACATTTGGACAGACAATAAAGACTTTACCATTTAAAAGTTGAAAGCAAGCAATACAAATAATTTTCTTTATTTGGACTAACTATCCATCTACTTAACACACCTACCAACTATGAACATCAGGGGGAAAAAACCTTTTTTGTAAGGCTTCTGTGCCTTCTTCCACAGTTAATATTGACTTGAAAGTTAAACCTATCAACTCCAATAAATCCTGACATCTTTCTGGACAGGCAGGCAGTTTTAGTTGTCTCCTGAGCAGATAAAATTTCTGGGGTTTCCAAAATGAAGAGTTTAACAAAATAAAAATAGATGTGCTTATATTTTGTATTGTTAAACACTTCATTTTGGAAATTCTGGAAATTATAACCTCTGCAGCTTACTTCCTTCTTGGCTGCCAATTATACCTTCTTTAAGCAATGGAAGCATAGATTAAGAAAAGATCCCAAACAATGCCTAATTGCATGTCTCACAGCAATGTACATTCTAAAATTGTAATTTGCTGGCAGTAATTTAGACTGCCAATTTTAAGGCCTGTCCATCTGAGAGGACCAATCTCCCTGTTAACAGTATAGCAGAAATCCAGATAAGTGTTAAATGTTGTAGCAGGCTGGCAGCTATCAAATTAAAATAATGTGCCAAAATGAAACAGCTTGTCAGACAGCAAGTTTCATAGGGCAAGCAGAGTTTCAAGCTGCTTCTCTTGCAGCAGCTTTTTGCCTTTCACAATGTGGTGGGAGAAACCTGCAATTCTGTGGCATGATCTTATGAAGTGGGTTTACAATGCCTGCTCTGGTTTCTCTGGTATCCTTTTTCCACTCCAAGGCACACAAGACCATTGTATGGAGCATGTGAGCAAGGCAGCATACACACACAAAATATGTATTGTGCACTACCCTGATTATGCTGATATCACTGTCAGTCACAAAACTGTGGATGAGCTTATCCTGCCCTTCAAGCTGCTTTTCCATCTTGTTTTCATGGGAAGCCTCAGCTAACACATGGTAGGGGACCTATTCATCATTTCTACATACAGAAGTGCTTACCATGCCTGTCTTCTACAGTAGGTCCCAAAGCCCTGTGAAAGAAAAGTTTGAATGGTCTTCACTTCTGTTTCGGTTTACTGTTTATGCCCAGCTGGGAATAAAACTCCTTCAAATAATAATTCATCTATAATTCATGAAGGACACATTTCAGTTTATAGCCAAAATAAAATGCCCCCATGTAATTCCATGCATGGATGAAGTCATGCAAATCTTGTGTTTTCTGTTGGGCATTTATCATTCCAAAATCAATGCAGGGAACACTTTGTAATCCTAGATCAGTGGTTCTCAACCTGTGGGTCGGGACCCCTTTGGGGGTCGAACAACCTTTTCACAGGGGTCGCCTAAGACCATTTGAAAACACATATTTCAATACAAATACAGGTGTACGTGAAAATAATGTTATGGCTGGGGGTCACCATAACATGAGGAACTGTATTAAAGGGTCATGGCATTAGGAAGGTTGAGAACCACTGTCCTAGATGATCATTTCCCCAGGCCAGGGGTAGGGAACCTTGGCTCTTTTATGACTCATGGACTTCAACTCCCAGAACTCTTCTTCTTCCATGCTGG
>JANHFR010007884.1:0-10842 GCA_032468015.1 Mimophis mahfalensis | reverse complement strand
TTAGTAGGGCTTATTTTGTTTAATACCGTTTTAATTTTTCTATTGTATTTTAATTGTATTTTAATTGCCCTGTAAACTGCCCTGAGTTACTTGGGAGAAGGGCGGTATATAAATCTAAATAAATCTAAATCTAAATACTGTGAAATACATTTATTTTTGTTTTTACATCTGAATATTTTCCATTGAGATAGGTAAATAAGAAATACTGTTGCTTTCTTTTTAGAAATAGGGATTTTTCACCTAGGAGTTCCAGGCCTCACCTCATCCTGTGGCAGGATTTTTTGGGGACACAGCCACCCCCAGGGGGGCTAGGGCTGTCTTACCGCCCCCTCCCCCAGTGCTTTTTGTTAGAGGGTAAGTTATGTGTATGCCACCTTTGAGTCAGATTGGTCCAGCCATTAAAAATTGTATAGAGAAGGATACACACAACCCCTGCATGCCTGCCACACTCTCTTATATATATAGATAACAAACAATTATAAACCTATTCACAATGACATCTTGCACAAGTACCAGAACAGTGGAAAATCAACTTTGGCCACCACAATTTGTTGTCCCTTCTTTGACAAAGCTGTTTTGGATGATACATGATTTCATAATTAATTTTAAAACGTACATATTTTAGGAAGATTTGTTGCATTTATAGTATCACTTTTCACAATTAAAATATATGCAAACAGTAGACATAGAAAGCAACATAGCATCTTTTCAAGAATTATCTAAAGCATATGTTGTGGGAGAAATACTTACTTCCAACTAGTGTCATTCCAATAATAGCACGAAAAACTTAGAAAATTGCTAGCCAAGTAAATTGTTTTTATACTAATTCTGTAAAAACATTTCTATGAAGAAAAAAATATTTTTAGAGAAACAATTTAGTCTTGATAGAGGGTTTTTTTTCTTTTTAAACAACAGTAGTGCAGAATATTTTGCAATTATAGAGGAAAGGAATATGAAAAAAGCCTTAGTTTGCCCAAAGATCAATTCATGTTTTCAGTACTATACACCTTAATTTACAGAATAGTCCAATACATATTTATTCAAGAAAGTCAGATCTTGTGAATTGTAAATGTGAATTGTAAATCTCTGAAACATTATATCACACAAAAATAAAGGTTTTAATTAAATGCAGTTATAGCATATCAGTAAAGAATCAGGCAGTATTTCCAAAAGAGATAAATATTTTGAGAAACATCTTGAGAATAATTTGACTGATTATCCACTTCAATTTACTTGATTTAAATGAATTACTTAATGTATTAATGTAGTGGAATCAGGTGATCTCATTGGACTTTTGCAAACATACTTTTATTGAATTGACCACATGAATTTAGTCAATTTAGCTTGATTCACTATACTGAATATGATTCAGCCTAGACTGACATTTTACATTTACGTTCGTTATCTACATTGTGTTTTGTGTTTTGTTATCTACCTTAGTGGAATCACTCCATTCACCCAAGTATCCAGCCACAAAATCTAGGTTTTTCTTTTATTACTAACATTTTATCAGAAGTTTTGTGAGCTGCAGCTCATTGATCAGATCTATAGTCATGAAAGTGGATGCCTTTTAATGAAATTTGTTAATGAGAAAAGATGCAGCAGATCCCTGATATTTACCAACATACATGGCTTTTTTGCCAACATTTTTCACACCATAACATGGCTGTCCTCTTTCAACATTTCTTGGTTGGATATACTTGTCTTTCTTTGTAAGAATTTTCCACATATATTCTTTATAAGAATCTTTCACATATATGGGGTTTATAATAAAACAGAACTAATGGCAAGGGAGAAGACAGCAAAGTTTGTTCTCGACTTACAGTAGTTCACTTAGTGATGGTTCAGTGTTACAATGGCACTGAAAAAAAGTGAGTTATGACCATTTTTCACACTTATGACAGTTGCAGCATCCTTATGGTCACATGATTTATATTCAGATGCTTGACAACTGACTCACATTTATGATGGTTGCAGTATCCCATGATTGTGGGATCACCTTTTGTAACCTTCTGACAAGCAAAGCCAATAGGCAAGACAGATTCACTTAACAATCGTGTTACTAATTTAATAAATGCAATGATTCACTTAATAAATGTGGCAAGAAAAGTCATAAAATGGTACAAAACTCACTTAACAAATTTCTTACTTAGTAACATACATTTTGGGCTCAATTGTGGCCGCAGGTTGAGGACTACCTGTATAGATAGCCTCCGGGCATTGAGATAATTAGAAAGTTTTCTTTTCTTTCTTATTTTTCTTACATAGTCCTTATGTTTGGATACTAGTTTTATGTAAAAAAAGAGATTTGTTTGATATGCTACACTGTGATAGAATAATTGATTTATGTGACTGTTTACTTATTAAGAAATGATTCAGTAAAATATTTTTTTAAAAAATAGATAATTAGAAAGGAATTTTTATGTGCTTATGCTTCAATTGAAATTAACATAATGGAGAATAGATTCATATTCCTTTTTCCTTTTTTTCAAGGTCTTCACAAGCAGCTCTAATATGACCAGGTTGTTTAGATAGCTTTATGTTTTACATGTGCCTATGCATGCATGTTTAGGTAGAAACCTTTTGGAAAGGACTCATCTTGGTTGTTCTTGTCCTATTAAATATCCCTTTCCTGAAATAGTCCTATGATCTTTATTGTAATTTGAAAATTCATTATACAGCATTGTAAACTGTCTTAGACAGACAAGTTCCAAGTAGGGAACTTGAATATAAGGAAAAAAAAAATACAATCCTAACTCTCAAAATAATAAAAATGACTATTTTACTACTAGTGCTAGTGCAGTGGTTAGAATGCTGTATTGCAGGCTAATTCAGCTCACTGCCAGGAGTTTGATCCTGACTGGGTCAAGGTTGATTCTACTTTCCATCCTTCCAAGGTTGGTAAAACGAGGACCCAGATTGTTGGAGGTAATAACATTAACTGTAAACCATTTAGAGAAGGCTATAAAGCAGTATATAAGTCTAAGTGCTATTGCTGGTAATAGATTCATTAACAACTCAGAGGCTATTTTCTTTTTTCACACACACACATGATATTTGTACACAAACCAGTTACATTTGTTTAGTTTGTCTTTTTTATTTTCCAGATGTATTGATCAATTGTTCACAATTACCTCTGCAAATTTATGTGTTTCTGTCAATTACATATCCAAGGTGAGCAAAATTATTTTGCACATGAGATGATCATAAGTGGTAGACAAAACAGAAAGCCAACTCAGAATTTGCAAGGTTAATTCAAATGATTTGGAGTACAACTACCACTGCATTCTTTAACATTCTCATCTCTGATGGTTAATATCATTCAATGTATACAATACATGTGGTAAGGCGGCATATATTCAGTACATGCTACTTTGCTTTTGGAACAGATTTTCCTTCCCTTTAAAAATGGCCACAGAAACTAATTAAAACTGTTCAGCTGAAGCCCAGTTTTGCTTTTGTAGGTACAGAAAAAACAACAACCATGAAATCAAAACAGCTTTCCTTGATGGCTGGATATGGCAGGCACGGGGGGCACAAAGAGAACAACATGACAGTTAAAAAAATTAAGGCATTCCTTCCTGCGTTGGTTTGTTGTTTGTTTTTTTTCCCCGGTCATATATATGATGAAGAATTCTAAGAGTAATATTAATCATGCTGGCATATAGTTTTCTCCTTCTTTTTCTTTTTAATATAATGTCAGACTAATGCAGGTAAAATATAGTAAAATAATTCAACAAAATATTCCAGGCAGCAAAACATGCAAAATATAACTATATTCAGTCTTTGAATGCTACTTTCTTCCTTTGCTGCTATTTACATATCAGTCTGTGATTAACTTGGTTGTATATAATGCATTTTTAATATTGATATTACCATCAACCAGATTTTGGAATGCTTGTAACATTCTGTAGTTGTTTTAATAGCCTGAAGTCATTAGCATTTCACTTGTATTTCTTAGTTTGACCTACTTTGAGCTAGGCCTCTGTCCCTACAGTTTTTAAAGAGTTACCAGTCCAGTAATGGGATTCAAATAATTTAACAACCGGTTCGCCCAGGGTCAGGTTGGCTGTTGTGGAAGGCATGGCCCATATCCGTCCTCTAGCTCTGCTGCACATGCGGGATGAGCCTCCCGTGATAGGCAAGCTGACCCTGGGTGAACCAGTTGTTAAATTACCCTGGCTGCTATCAAAGTGGATCCTGGATGCTGCACTGGAATGGAGAAATTGGCAATGAAGTGGCCAGTATGAGAGAAGAAAGAGGAGCAGGGAGAAAAAAGATGGAAAGCGGCCTTCTCCTTCACTCTTGCCAGTCACTCGGTTGCCCATTTCTCCATTGCAGTGCAGCTCAGCACCCAGGATCCACTTTGACAGCAGGGGGATGATTAATTTAACAACCAGTTCACCTGAACTGGTGTGAACCAGTTGAATCCCACCACTGGTTACCATTGTTGTAGTTTATAATGTTGCGGTCAGCACCTAAAGACATACTTTGTCCTCAGACATTTTCCTGACAAGCAGTAGAAACTTAATATGTTTATTTTGGCATATAGGTTGAATAAATAATGGGGGGCATATGCAGCCTTATTGAACTCCCTTGCTAGTCTGAAGTAGTCCATTTCATTAAGTGCTATTCATACTGTGCTTTTTTGATTTATATACAGTATATATTTCTCATGAGGACAATGAGATGTTCTGAATTCCTATTTTTCTGAGTACTTTCCCCAGTTTCACATACCGGTAATCAATGCAATCAAATCCTTTTCCATAATCAATAAAGCATGTACGGATTACTTTTTGGTATTCTCTGGGTTTCTCAGTTATCCAGTATGCATCGGCAGTAATGTTTTGTGTTCCTTGGCCTTTTCTAAAGCCAGCTTGAACATTTGGCGTTCTTTTTGCATGCAGGGTTCTAAACTGATCCTAGGAAATATTTTCCTAGCATGTGAAATTAGGATATTGTACAATAGTTTGCACACTGTTAAGTCTCCTTTTTTGGTATTACTTGATTAAATGTTTGAGGGAATAAAAAAAAATGCTCTTGTATGTTGTTGAAAAGTCAATAAGAGCCTCACTTGAGAAAATATTCTACAAAATTGGGAGATTACTAGTAAAAAGTAGGACTGTGCAGCCTTTAGTATTTAAATTCCAAAAATACCTTTGGAGTATGAAAGAATGAAAATATAGTTCTTGTCTCCATACCTTAAGCACACGCAACTATTCCCAGGATTATACAATATCTGTTTCAGGTGTTTTTTGGCACATTAATGAGATTAACTGTCTACCAAAAGACACATAGCCTTTTCCTTAAGGCTATCTAGCTGTTTGGATTCAGTCTTCAAAATGTGCTATAGAATGTCATGATCCTGTCCATGGAAGTTAATTTATTCAGAAGCAGAGAGAAAATCAACAGTAAAATTTGTCTGTATATGAAATGAAATGAGATAAAAAAAACTATTGAGAAAACAATTAAAAATATTCTAGTTCTCTAGGGTTTATAGTTAATAATTTAATAGTGCATTCTGATTATGTTAATCTTAATATAGTCATACAACATTTGGGATGTTGCAATTTTATGCCAGATTGCATGGTACAGTGCTCTTCAGTTTCCTAGCAATGCTATACTCTTTAAATTAGTCTATTCAACTTAGCATAAAATATAAAATCAGTTATGGGGAAAATAGTAATTTTTTCTGTAATAAAAAAGTTTTCAATTATGAAAAGATGATACACGCACACATACAGACACACTTTCTCACAGACAGACATATATATATACAGTATGCTAATTCACTATGGTTATTAACTTACTGTTTCATTTTGAAAAAAATACATTAGGCTGGTACTTGGAAAATACTTTTTCCTGAAAGCGTGTAGAAAGAAGCAACAATACAAGCACACAAAATACACATCCACATATATGCACATACATATTTTAATTACCTGTTGCTAAATTCTTATTTCTGAATTTCTCCAATTCTATAAATTTATTTCTTGTCATTAGTGAAGGTTGAATTTTTAAATATATAAATACATACACACATACGCACACATATGTATGCGTATGTGTATCTGTATATACACATACACATACATATATAGCTATTCTTTTTCACCATAGCACCAAGATAGATGCCTTTTTAGTTAAATGTACGTGCAAAGTGAACCAGTTGTTTGACCAGTAGATACCCATCCCTGCCTAGGTACCTAAAATTTGCTGCACCTTATGGCTCAAGCATTTCACCTCTCCTTTTTAACATGTACATGAAACCACTGGGTGAGGTCATCTGACAACATGGGGTACAATATCATGAGTATGCTGATAACTTAGGGTCAACTTTGGCAAGAGAGAGTCACTTAGGGTTTTTAACCTCCAGGGTTTCATGACTTTGGACAGGATTGCACTTTCCTGAACTGAAGTATGCAATTTTGGAATCCTCCTGGACTCATGTCTCCTGCTTGATGAGCAGGTGGTTGCTATGGCTAGGGAGGTCTTTGCAGAAATTTTCTTGTGCATCAATCATGCCTTTCCTGGACTAAGAAGCCTTTCTCATAGTCACTCACAGCTTAGTTACCTCCTGGTTGGATTATTAGAATGAATTTTACCCGGGCTGCCTTGGAAACCACTTGGAAGTTACAACTGGCTTAGAATGCAGTACTGTGCACAGTGTAGGATACCTTGTTACGCCTTTTTTGCACAAGCTGCACTGGCTTCCAATTTTCTTCTGGGTGGAACTAAATCACCTTTAATTTATTGATAATCACCTTTAAAGCTCTATATGGCCTAGGGCTGGGTTATTTCTAAGAGCATCTGCCCCTCCTAATTCAGATAAGGTAAGCATGCTGCAGGTCCACCTCCCTCAATTTTTGCCATCTAGTGGAACATTGGATGTGTGCCTGTTCTATGGAAGCCTTTTGGAAAGCTGTTGAGACCTGGCTTTTTATTGAGGTAATGGATTTATTGGATGGAAGGAATGAGAAAAAAGGTAGCTACCAGGGAGAAAAGGCAGAAAATTATTGCTTCCATTGCTTCTACAATCACGGACACCTCTACATAAATTTGGAGGAAAGAAGAATTAAAGGGGAAGGGAAGATATGGGTCCAGATCCAAAGTTATTAGGACTGGACATGTTTTATGCTGTGATACACATTTAAAATAGAGACAATTTGTATTTAAAATTCAAACTCCATATTTTACTTGAGATAAATGGGGTATGGGGTATGGGGTATGAATGAACAAGTGTTCCCTTGCTTTGTTACATCCCTAGGTATACTACTGGAAGTATATTTAATTTTTGTTCCACAGTTTACTATCTGCATTTCTCCTATTCAGGAGTTACTGCTTCCTAGAGCTATGCAGGAGTAGTTAGGAAAAACCAAATTTAAATGGATGAAAAATGTGAAGGGGGAGTGTGGGTATAGATAGAGTAGATTGATAGGCATATGTACATATGAACTGTGTGTGGGTAAAAATAAATGCGATGCTACAGACAACATGACAGCCATCTGTCACCACACCATCTTCAATCAGCTCTAATTTTTGCTCTTATGCTAATCATCTCACAAGTTTTGTTTAACTTTTTACTTCCATTCAGTGCAGGTTTTTTCCCCCTCCAGTGGGTGCATAACTATCAGCTTGTCTGAAGTGACCAGTTGTATGTGTGAAAACCTGTGGCTGTGGAGATTTGTCTCAAGTATGTTGTTGTTTGGGCTATAATTTCTGTAGTGTATTTTATTTGAACAAAAAAGGAACGAGAATTTCCTGGGAAGAATCCATGGCTTTTCCCTATAATTTAAATACCTGACCAATTAAAATTTCACATTGATGATCAACGGTAGAATTCAAGGCCAATTTAATTATTTCTCCCTCATTGTTGAGCTTTGTTGGTGACTGCTTCTGGCTATTAAGGAATTCTAAAGCGTTTGCATAAATCTCACAAAGATGACTAGAAAGGTAGGATTTAATAGGTCAAAATGGGTTACCAACTGCCAATCAACATATTGAAGGATTTCTTCCTTGCCCTCCATTTTACTTGCTGTATGACAGTGTTGCTTGATCTGACTGAAGATTTAGAAGGGTAAGTGTTAGGATTACCACATAGTGGTTTCTTCAGTGTAACATTTCCTAATAGCTGTTTACAAGTGAGGAATCAAAGTTGTCAGCTTCTCATATCCACTTATTAGCTTTATATTTGGAAACATATTTCAGACTACAGAACATGTGCCAAAGTAGATTTAAACCTTACTGAATCCTGTAGCAGTTTTGCAGGGAACAAATATACCTTTTGTATAAGAGTCTGTTTCCAATTACTGTACCCTGGATATTGTAACACTTATTTTAAAAATGATGCCTTGTCTATTTTGTCCCCTTCCTGAATGCCCAGATACTTCAGTTATGCCACAAGAAAAGATAAAATGTTCTGGGGGAAGCAAAAGCAATAAAGCGATCTTATCAATTTGCTGGTTCATTCTAAAGTAGTGGCATCCTATTAAGTTTAACAGGTGAAGAATAAATATTTTCCTGTATTCTTGATTTCTAATGCATTTTAAAGAGTTTTTGCACTGAGCTGCATAAAAATAAGTTGTTCTAACCAAACAGCCAGGGAAATTGTTTCTTTTTTTTTTCCTGGTCACTTCTCAACTTGATCTAAAGACAAGTGAATTTCCCTATTCAGGGTGGTCCTGTGGGAAAAGATAGATTTGTCCTAAGGCTCATCCGTTTGTATATTTGCAGATTTGTATAGTTCCAATTTATTTATTTAATCCTCAAAATAAATGTTCCCCAAAATTTTTGTTGGTGATTTAGATACTTTAATAAATTGAATGCATGGGTGTCTAAAAGATATTGTTAAAGATGATTGAAGACTGCAAGGTTTGCTTGAACTTTACTAAATATGCTTAATTTATTCCTAATTGCAATCACCAAAATGTCAGGATTTCAAATATTAACTTTGCTTATTGAGAGTTGATCACAAGGCCACAGAAGAGGTGGAAATAAACCACAATAAATTATATTGAAAGAGATTGCTCTCTCACCTTTCTATTTTAGTTGCCCTGGTTTTAATATAGCCATGGGATAGAAACCACAGTAACTTTGACAGATTATTTTTGTTTATTGAAAAGGCAATAAACAAAGATCTATTGTACTGATGTTTTTATAAGCATATAATGTATTGGCCAATTTACTGTAGTGGTTAAGGCATCAGGCTAAAAATTGGGAGACCATGAGTTCTAGTTCTGATAAGACAAGAAGTGAGGTGGGTGACCTTAGGCCAATCACAGTTTCTCAGCCCTAGGATGAAGGCAGTGGGAATTACTTCTGAAAATCAATCTTGAAGAATCAATATGATTGAATGGAAGAAAAAAATCTTTCTACAGATGTTCGTAGCCTTGAGATGATAATAAACCAGAAAGCATATATACTTTCAGTGCAAAATAAGAAGAAGTTAAGAGAAAGGAGAACAATATAGGCTATGGAGAAATGGAAACATTTAATGTCAAGAAGAAAGCCTTTATTGTCTTCTCAATTAAAAAATGTGCACAGCTGTTAGCTGATGGGACTATAAGCACTGTTTCCTTATCTCTTATGCATGTTGTGAGCCAAAATTACATTTACATCATTTAAGCAGCAATATTTTGCTGCTATGAACTCTAGTGTCTTTTATGAGTGCTTTTTGATATACTTCCTTTGGCCATACTTCTAATTTTCTCATAACAATAAACTTTCATAAACAGAATGAAGAAACAAGTGAGTCAAAATTGTTCAGGTTTGGTAGGTGAAAATCAATTTCCATTACTTTACAAAGAAATACATGAAACATGCTGTATGAACAACATAGTACAAGGATTTTATGCATGTTTAAGAGTTTTAGTTAAATGATTAGTTTAAATAAATATATAGAATGTAGTCTCTCCCCATTAATAACAATAGAAATCACAACAGAAAATGTCTCACATCTATTCAGATATTCCGGGGTCTTTCAGATATGAATGAAGCCTTTCCTTGGATCCATAAAGTAGTTTGCTTGGTGTTGGCTTAGTGCAATATATGGTCTCCAACCACCATGATTTATAAATCATAGCTTTGTGTTTCATATTATGTGTGGACTGTCCAATTAATACTAAACATAAAAATTATGCTTTCTTATTATCTGTGAAGGGAGATAGGAAGGTTTCCTTGAGTGAAACATATTTTGACTTTTTAAAAAAGGGAATAATCATGCTAATTAAATATAATGAATTCTAAACATACCAATCCTAAGATTTCTAGATAAAACAGTGTCCAATTCCTCCATAACCAGTTAATTCCAGGAAAACCTGTATAAAAAGCTTGTTGTAAATGTTGTGGGAAAACTCTAGGTTAAGAAACAGAAACATTTTTGTTATTTATTTGTTACTGCTTCTGGTGTACGTTGAGGTTGAGCTATCATTCACATACTCATGTAATTACTTATACAATATTTTATTTTGTTGCCTAAAGGGGTGCATAGATTTGAAATGTCTACTACAAATATTGCCCTGTGGCAATTCAGGTGTCCTCAAAAAGTCAACTTCCTACAAAGGAACATATGACAGGAACATTTGATTTTGGGGGAAAAATCAAACATGTTTTTCTAAGCAGAGCAATGGTTAGCAGAACAATAAAAATAGTTTGTTATGGAAAGCATTATGTTTCCCACAGTTTCCCTTTTGATTATTCTTGGAAACTTTTCCTTTTAAGAAATATTTCGGTGCTTATTTAAAGAGTTAAACTTCATGATCAGTTATAAGGTAAAGGTAAAGGTTCCCCTCGCACATATGTGCTAGTCGTTCTCGACTCTAGGGGGCAGTACTCATCTCTGTT